>CM054122.1:150036621-150284121 GCA_028751855.1 Ambrosia trifida | reverse complement strand
CGAAACAGACCCTACAAGTCAACATTCAGATTCTGTCCAGATTTTAATCATGCAATATTATCAATTATATCAAACCCTAGTTGCATATTATCAATCAATAACACCTAATAATCATCAATAACCATTACCAAACATTCCTAATACTTATTGTGATCAGATTCTATCATTATTCATGCAAAGATTATGTTGGGTCTGCTGACCTGGAGAAGAACAGATGATTAGAAAGCCAAAATATGCTAACAGTTGATCCTTTCAATAAACAGTCTTTACAACTTACTTCTCCCAAAAGACTGTTGACTCTAACAACTGTTCTATCCAAACAACTGCTTAACAACTGCTGGTACAAAGGACTGCTGAATAAACAACTGATGAAGAACAACTGCTGACCAAAGGTCTGATGAAGAACAACTGCTGATTCAAGTACTGAAGACTAAAGCACTGCTGGAGCCAACAGCACTTAGGCTTCAGCAGTGGATACAAGACCATCAGAGTTTTCCTACAACAGCTGTTTACTATCAGTGCTTTCAATGTAACAGTAGTTTGTAATAGGCAGATGTTTATGTTTGTTATTCTGTTAGAGGTCACTGTCTTAGGTGATGTCAGCCTAGGTCATCAGTGGTTTAAGTCTGTCTATAAGTAGAACAGTGCTTGTACTGTTGTATTGCATCACACACACAAACATTCTCTCAGACAAACACTGTGTGATCAGGCTGAGGGGGAGTAATTGTACGATTGTAATCTTTTAGATAAATGAAAGCATTCGATCTGAAAACATTTACTCTCTTGTTTTGATTAACAGTTTATTATTCCGCTGCACTTTCATTCTATATTCGTTTCACTATTATCATATTTAGTTAAACAATCAAAACAAACAAACTCAGATCCTAACAATTGGTATCAGAGCTTGGTCAATTAAATTCGATCTAACAAATCAATTTAATAATCAGCTCACAATTATTGATATCGTTTGTCCGTTGGATTGAAAACAGAGTAATAGTTTAATTTCGTTTCAACCGTTTTTAAACAGACTTTGTTTTTTTAAAAATCAGAGAATGGCTTCAATCAATCACGATCCACATAACACTGGCACGAACAACAAGCCACCGATGCTTGTCAGATCTGAATACAATATCTGGCAACGTCGGATGAGCCATGTTCTAGCTCAACAAAACACTGGGTGTTGGAAGTCGGTTATCTTCGGACCACATGTTCCGACTGTGCCAAGTACTGAAGATCCCAAGGTGTTTGAGCCAAAGAAACTTGAAAACTACTCCGACCAGGACTTTCAGAAAATTGAGTTAGATGCTAAGGCCTTCAGTATTGTGGCCATGGCTCTACCCAATGATATATACGCTGGGTTGTTACACTGTAACAGTGCAAAGGAGTTGTGAGATGCACTGAAAGAACAGTTTGGTGGGACTGAGGAGGTTATTGAAAACAATCGTGAAATACTTAACCAAGAATATGAAACATTCAGTCATGTCAAAGGAGAGTCATTAACTCAACAGTTTGAGAGATTTAATTGCTTAATTAGTGAACTAAAATTGGTTGGTCTTACTTACCCTCATTCAACCTTGAACCATAGGTTTTTAAGATCATTACTAGACAAATGGGACACTATTGCTATTGTGATGAGAAACTCAATTGGATTTAAAGACTTATCACTGACCCAGCTTCATGGTAAGCTCTTGACCTATGAGAGAGAGCTTAACCAGAAAAAGAAGCTCCAGGATTCTGGAAAAGTGTCTGATGACTATGTATTTGGGAATACAGCACTTTTGGGTCATGATGAGGTGCCTGGAAACACTAAGGATCAGAGTTATGATCATTTCATTGACATAACTTCAGGTTTTAACTCAGGTTTTAACTCTGATTCTTATTCACCAAACTATGCTTTCACAGCAAGTGGTGGTGATATCCAGGCATCTGACAATATATCCTTTGAGTATGATGACCTGAAATACTTTGACCCTGATGATTTGGAAGAAATGGACATTATGCACCAATTGGCCCTTCTCAGTGTAAGAACTAACAATTTTTACAAGAAAACTGGGAGAAGGTTTCCAGGGTTAACTGGCAGATCTAAGGTTGGGTTGGATAAATCAAAGATAAAGTGTTACAAATGTCATAGACTTGGTCATTTTGCTAGGGAATGTAGGGTTCAACATGGTACACCTATGATCACCTATCCAAATCAAAGACCACAGACCAACACTTATCAGAATTCCTATAATGCTCCTGGACCAAATGTGCAAAACACTGCTCATTTTGCACAGTCCTCAAACACTGTTCCTGTCCAGTATGTCCAAACCACTGTTCCTCAGATCCACTATGTGCAAACACCTGTTGCTCAAGCACCTGTGCAAACGACTGTTGCTTCATCCTCTGCTCCTGCAGAGACCAGTCAACATAGCTTCTTTACACAAGGCTTTGTTGATTGGAGCAGTCTACCTGATGAGCTAACAGATGAAAATTTTGCACTAGTTGCCAAAGCTGAAAATGAACCAGAAAACTTTTGTTTCATGGCTATGGTTGATGAGATTGAATCTGAGGAGGTGGTGACTGAATCTGATGTTGTGACTGATGATGTTGTTAGTGAAGTTGTTACAGGTGAAAAACCTGAAGAAGAGGTTGTGAATCTCTCAGATCCCTGGGGTGCATCTGATGACTGTGAGTGCAAGTGTGATTGTGCATTGATGGCTGCTGCTAAGGTATCTCCTCAAATTCTTAAAGAGTTGTGTTCTGACAAATGTGTAATAGCATTTGCTAACATCAAAGAGGTGAATGAAAACCTTAGAAAGAAAATTTTGGATGATGAAGTTAAATTTGAAAAACTTACAAAAGATTTAAAAACAAGTTTAACTGCAAAAGAGTCTGAAATAAGCAGCTTAAAACATGAAGCAACCATAACCAAAGACCAGCTCCAAACTATGATAGCAAAATATCAAAGTTGTAAAAGTGAGCTTGAGTCCACCCAAGTTGAATGTGAGAAATGGGTGGAATCATGTAGAGGTTTTGAGATGCTACTCAACAAACAAACCAAAAGTCATGTGAAGTTTGGCTTTGGTTTTGAAACCACTGCTCCAGCTTTTGAAAACACTGACAAAAAGAGTTAAAAGTCTGTTGAGGTAGTATCAACAAACCTGCAGGGTCAAGAGATTAAATTACTGAACCAAATGGTAAGAAAATTGTTCTTGAAAAACCAGAAGGTTCCTCATCTTTTACTGAACTTGAAAAGTATGAATTTAAACCTACTTGGTCTGATGAGTGTGATACTCTTGAGAATTTTAAACCTGTTGATTTCAAAACACCTGAGGGAAAGACAGCTCCTTAGGCAAAAGTCATTCCCCTGGCAAAGGTCATTCCCCTGAAAAATCTTCCAGCAGATGCTCAAACATCTGCTGAAAAGAAGACTGAAAAGGGGAAGAAGAAAGAAAAGACTGTCAACTTGTTCTGTGATTTCTGTGAAAAGAAGAATCATGTCACTAAAAACTGTTTTCTTCTAAAAGCATATGACATTAACAAAGGAACAAGTGAATGTGATTCCAAAGCCACATGCTCAATATGTGGGAAAAAGAATCACAAGACCAAAGAGTGCTTGTATCTCAAAAATTTTGATGTAAAAATACAAGAATACAAAGCTAAAACTCTTGCAAACCCTGTGGTTAGTACTTCAAAAGGAAAGCCCAAACAGACTTTCACCCCTGTCCAAACACCTGTTACTAAAAGGCTTGAAACATCTGCATCTAGAGATGTCCAAGTAACAGATGCTCCACCCTCAAGCAAATACCCAAGAGGTTATGGTCAACCACCATGTCACAGTCTGCCACATGTTTATGAGGAGCCAAAAAGACCCTCTAAACCAAGAGTGAACAGAAATCCATATGGGTATTATCATCTGTCTGGAAGTGATCAAACAACTGCTGCCCCAAGTGTTGACATTCAGGCACTGGCAAATGGTCAGCAGCAGTTGTTGAACTTAATTCAAAAGTTAGTCCAAACCACTGATCACCTTCCAAAGCTTGAGTCTGAAAGGTCTGAGGACCCATCCAAAGCCAAATTGGCTTTGGACACTCACCAAAACTAATCCATTACTGATGTGCAGGGACCTTCTGCTTGTTTAGATAGTCTTTGGTATGTAGATAGTGGAGGCTCCAGGCACATGACAGGATGTAGAGCCCTTCTTCTGGACTTCTTGGCTCATGGAGGGGGTGATATATCCTTTGGTAATGATTCAAAAGGTAAGGTGTTGGGTTCAGGGACTGTACAGGCTGGAAAACTCAAGTTTGAAAATGTCAATCTCATTGATAATCTCAAGTTTAATCTTCTAAGTGTTTCACAAATGAGTGACAAAGGTTATGGCTTATTTTTCACAAAGAAAACTTGTAAGATTATTGGGCCAGAAGTGGTGAAAAAGATTGATACCATCATTGCTGAGAGCAAAGCACAACTTGTTGCTCATAGAAGTGGCAATGTGTATGTTGTTGATATGTTAAAGGACAATCCTATGGCAAATGTCTGTCTTTTTTCTGCTGCCTCCACTAAGGAGACAGAATTGTGGCATAGGAGATTGGGTCACACCAACCTCAACACTATTAACACACTCTCCAAACAAAGCCTTGTCAGAGGTTTACCATCAAAAGAATTTAAATGTGATGAGCATTGTGTTTCCTGTTTAATGTAACATCGCCAAAAATTTCAAATTATGAAACGTATATTATTTACATAACGTGCCTAAGTTTTATTTCACACAACTTATATATATATATACACATACATATATAATAATAATAATAATAATAATAATAATTTAAACCATAATTAGTTGATTGTTTACCCAACCAAAATTCAGAGCCCAAACCTTGTAGCTCGGCCCAGTTATGCCTTAGGCCCATCAGGCCGGCCCACAAAGCCCTCCTTCCCATTCTGTGTTAAAAAAAAAAAGAGAGTGTCCACGCCAAGGTTCGAACCCGAGTCACTCCACACACAACACAAACACACAACCAACTGGGCTGGACCATCTTTCTGGTTATAACCCGGCCTAAATTAATTATATACACACTTTTGAACTGCAGTCTGACTCGTAAAAGTCAACTGCCTTGGACGCGTTGAACAATCAATCAAGATCAATGCTTGATTGATCTTTATAAGGTAAATTCGTGTAATCATCGGCCTTGTGCAACACGATTACACATCAATTACACGTCAATCGTTGACCAATTGATTCAATTATACGCGTATGTTATTAAACGGGGTCAAACCTTCCAATTAACCCAACCCTTTGATCCACTATATAATTAGACCCTCTGCGAACCTTGTATACTCGCTCACAACTCTCTCTCAACCTCCAATTCTCTCTGATTCACACTGATTATTATTATCTTGTTCGTTGTTGACTTTTGCTTTGACCCGGAAATAATCATCAATTCAACACTGTGAGTTCCATTTTTTTTATGGGTTTTGTTGGTCGGCAATCAAACAACAAAAGCCCCATCTTTAATCGGGCTCAAGTTGACTGAATCGTTTGATTGCAAATTCTAGGGTTCGTTCATTTAGAATTGGGGATAATCTGATTTGGGCATGTGTATTTAATTAATTTCATCCAGAGAATATCACAACCACCGGCCTAGGCCAAGTGGTTGTGACCTTGTTCCACCACACAGGTTACCCGGGTTCGAGTCCCGGCTCTGACCTTTCTTTTTTGTTCTTTTCTTTTCTTTTTTAACAAACAATTATATATATATATTAAACCTTTTAATCTTTTAAATCCATTTTAAAATATCAAAACTATTTTATAAATTCTAAAAAATTTATATTTGTTTAATCTGGGATAAAAGTTTTATTTACAATTTTTATTTTTCAGAAATTCATTTATTTAATATTTATATTAATTAAATCATTTTTATACTATTATATTTATAAAAATCCATTTATATATCAAAACAATCTTATTAAATTCTCCAAAATTTATCCTGACTTTTTATAAAGTTAAACTTTACTGAAATAATTTTTAATTCAGTAAAATCATTTATTTTATATTTTTAATCAATTTTTGTTAGATTTAATCATAATTAAATCATAATAAATCTAATTTTCATCATTTTTGCACCAAAATATTATACAAATTATTTTTAGTCATTTAGAACAGAAATATAATTTTTAAACTTATAATTCTTTAATTTTAGTATTTTTAAATTATTAAAGTTAAAGTTTGACAATTTGTAATAAATAGATTTAAAAATCTATTTTAAAGGAAATAATTTTATAAAAATTATTTTTGTACTTCAAACACATTATTGTGATCATCCTAAATTTAAATTTCATAAAAAGATTTTTGGTTATTTATTTACTAATATTCTCTCATTTATTAAACAATTTTCACATTAATCAAACAAGCAATTATCCCTAAATTAGAAGCCCTAGAACTTATACATTTGTAGACTTGATAGACTTAGACATATTTATTATCTCATTTTAGGGTGATACTTGATACATTTGGTCAACATATTTCTCAACAGATATAACATTTTACCAAGGTGAGTTTTACATAGCCCCTTTTATTTATCACCATTTTTGGGGTGAAACATGTTATAACATTATTATTGCAATTCAATCATCAATGTGTCTATGTGTTTTCTATGTTGCATTATGTCTTGAGCATGATTAGAGTAAGCACCATTCTAGCATAATCATTAACTCCGTACAAGCCGACGGTATACATTGATAGATCTATTGGACTGACTATCCCACCCGGATACGTGCCTCCTACAAAGGTTACGTGGGTGTTTGTTATCGCATAACATATTCAATTGGACCATGAGTGTATGGTATGTATCATTTTATAACAGTCATCAGGGTTGATTATGCACTCGATTTACTTCTAGTATGTTTTCGCATATGGACTAGATTGCCATGACACATGAATTGCACAACAATTTTATTCTATTATCAAAACCTATGTAATTCTCACCAACTTTTGTTGACCCAAAACATTTTCAACTTAACATGTTTCAGGTCCTATTTGCTTGAAGATTTGAATTGATGCTTGAAGATGTGTGTATAGTTTTATTCAATTTGATGTACAAATTCTAGAACCATTGTATGTAATTCATTTAAATTATTTAATGAAATTTGTTATTCACCATGAGCTACTGAACAATCATCAATACGTGGCACCCCGATGTTTCCGCCATCGGTTGGGGTGTTACAGATTGGTATCAGAGCCATGGTTATAGGGAATTAGGTTATTAGAAAAATAATCTAGTCTATAACCATAGGATTTAACAAGTACTTGCTTCTTTTGCTTACTGTTCTCTATCTCCTACTTCTTGTCCCTACTTTCATCCCTACAAGAAGGTTGCTCTCCATCACTGGATTCACTCTTAGACTAATAAGGCAAAATCCTCAGGTTTAACCTGAACCACCTTGAGATCTCGTCGAAGTTCTAGATTTTAATAACGAACACGTGCAATCTGGAAGGGTGAACGCCTGTATTCTGAGTCTTCTGTCTAGGCTGGCATTGCGCATATATCCCAATCAGACGAGGGACCCGGATGCCTACCTGGGAATTCTCGGGATGAGTGTTCACTTATAGGCTAAAGCATGTCTTCATATGTTACTAGAATCTGGAATCTTTGATAAGTCAACGTTTTCGTTTATTCGTTTTAATTAATGAATAAATGATTACATCCCTTATATAAACTCTCATTCATTTCATTGTGTCTATTACAGATCATGCCTCCTCGTCGCAGCACTCGCAACAGCAATGGTGAGAACCACGAAGAAGGTGGTGACAACCACAACCATGACCAAGTTCCTAACCACAACAACAATGGGGTTGATGCTCAACTGGCTGCAATCATTTCTCAACAAATGGCGCAGCAAATCGCAACTCTGGTTCCCAATTTACTCGCCCAGGTCATCCAATTGAACGGCAACGGGAATGGTCACGGGAACGGAAATGGGAATGGTAATGGGAATGGACCCCAAGCCTGCACCCTTAAGCATTTCAACTCTTGTAACCCTCCAAAGTTTAGTGGTGAAGAAGGAGCTACTGGACTCCTACAATGGTTTGAGGGTATTGAGAATACCTTCATTAACAGTGAATGCCCCGACAACTTTAAGGTCCGTTATGCCATGAGTGTTCTTCATAAGCGAGCACTCACATGGTGGAATGAAGAAAAACGCACTCGTGGAGCCGAAGCTGCACTAGCCTTAACCTGGGATCAAGCTAAAGACATTATGAAGGCAGAGTTCTGTCCTCGTAATGAAATTAAGAAGCTGGAAGATGAATTTCATGATCTTGCTCAAGACAGTGGGGAAAACCTCGCTTACAACACTCGTTTTTACGAACTTAGCTTACTGCTACCCCACAAAGTCACCCCTTTGCCCATTGCGATCGAAAAATACATTGGTGGCTTACCGATGCAGATTCAAGACACGGTGTGGGGAAGGAACCCTGCTACTTTGGAGGAAGCAAAGCGTTTGGCTGCCACCCTAACAGATAACCATGTGAAGGCAGGGACCCTAACTCGTAAAGGGGAAAAGAAAAAGGATACTCCCCAACCTGCCGTCGAAATCAAAACTGAGGCCTTAACCAACGGGAAGAACAAGGTCAGGAATTTTGCAATAGACACCACTACCCCACCCACCAAGAAACAATACAATGGGAACCTACCTAAGTGTGACACCTGCCAGTATCATCATCCAACTCAAGTACCTTGCCGACAGTGCACCAATTGTCAAAGGTATGGGCATCTTGCAGATGCTTGTCGAATCCCTGCTACAAACGCTCTTGACAATCCCGCTTGAGACCCCCCAACTACTCAACGGCAAACCCTACCATTTGAATAGTATCTACTTTCTTTTTAATCTCATGTATTGCCACTTTTGAATCAAATAATAAATTCAAGTATTATCATAACATCTGTGTGCATGCTTGTTTGAATGTGAACTAATTGCTATATCTATACTTGCTTGTACAAACAATTAGTTAACTACCAAACAACCTACTTAACGATTGGTAAAGGTCATCATGTCTTTCCAACAGTCGGGAGAGGCCCTACCACCTCCTCAACGACTGGTGGGGACTATCAGACCTGCTCAACAATCGGTAAAGTCATAAAAGGACGCAAAACCCTAATGTAAGGTAAATTGGTAATTACGGTCCGGAACGTAATCATGAATTTACAGGTACATTAAGGTAGTGTGAAATCTTATCAAGGTTTTCAGTAGTTAACCAATTGTAGGACTAGTGTTTCTCTTAACTTCGGGACGAAGTTCCTAAAAGTAGGGGAGACTGTAACATCGCCAAAAATTTCAAATTATGAAACGTATATTATTTACATAACGTGCCTAAGTTTTATTTCACACAACTTATATATATATATACATACATATATATATATATAATAATAATAATAATAATAATAATAATAATTTAAACCATAATTTGTTGATTGTTTACCCAACCCAAATTCAGAGCCCAAACCTTGTAGCTCGGCCCAGTTATGCCTTAGGCCCATCAGGCCGGCCCACAAAGCCCTCCTTCCCATTCTGTGTTAAAAAAAAAGAGAGTGTCCACGCCAAGGTTCGAACCCGAGTCACTCCACACACAACACAAACACACAACCAACTGGGCTGGACCATCTTTCTGGTTATAACCCGGCCTAAATTAATTATATACACACTTTTGAACTGCAGTCTGACTCGTAAAAGTCAACTGCCTTGGACGCGTTGAACAATCAATCAAGATCAATGCTTGATTGATCTTTATAAGGTAAATTCGTGTAATCATCGGCCTTGTGCAACACGATTACACATCAATTACACGTCAATCGTTGACCAATTGATTCAATTATACGCGTATGTTATTAAACGGGGTCAAACCTTCCAATTAACCCAACCCTTTGATCCACTATATAATTAGACCCTCTGCGAACCTTGTATACTCGCTCACAACTCTCTCTCAACCTCCAATTCTCTCTGATTCACACTGATTATTATTATCTTGTTCGTTGTTGACTTTTGCTTTGACCCGGAAATAATCATCAATTCAACACTGTGAGTTCCATTTTTTTTTATGGGTTTTGTTGGTCGGCAATCAAACAACAAAAGCCCCATCTTTAATCGGGCTCAAGTTGACTGAATCGTTTGATTGCAAATTCTAGGGTTCGTTCATTTAGAATTGGGGATAATCTGATTTGGGCATGTGTATTTAATTAATTTCATCCAGAGAATATCACAACCACCGGCCTAGGCCAAGTGGTTGTGACCTTGTTCCACCACACAGGTTACCCGGGTTCGAGTCCCGGCTCTGACCTTTCTTTTTTGTTCTTTTCTTTTCTTTTTTAACAAACAATTATATATATATATATATTAAACCTTTTAATCTTTTAAATCCATTTTAAAATATCAAAACTATTTTATAAATTCTAAAAAATTTATATTTGTTTAATCTGGGATAAAAGTTTTATTTACAATTTTTATTTTTCAGAAATTCATTTATTTAATATTTATATTAATTAAATCATTTTTATACTATTATATTTATAAAAATCCATTTATATATCAAAACAATCTTATTAAATTCTCCAAAATTTATCCTGACTTTTTATAAAGTTAAACTTTACTGAAATAATTTTTAATTCAGTAAAATCATTTATTTTATATTTTTAATCAATTTTTGTTAGATTTAATCATAATTAAATCATAATAAATCTAATTTTCATCATTTTTGCACCAAAATATTATACAAATTCTTTTTAATCATTTAGAACAGAAATATAATTTTTAAACTTATAATTCTTTAATTTTAGTATTTTTAAATTATTAAAGTTAAAGTTTGACAATTTGTAATAAATAGATTTAAAAATCTATTTTAAAGGAAATAATTTTATAAAAATTATTTTTGTACTTCAAACACATTATTGTGATCATCCTAAATTTAAATTTCATAAAAAGATTTTTGGTTATTGATTTACTAATATTCTCTCATTTATTAAACAATTTTCACATTAATCAAACAAGCAATTATCCCCAAATTAGAAGCCCTAGAACTTATACATTTGTAGACTTGATAGACTTAGACATATTTATTATCTCATTTTAGGGTGATACTTGATACATTTGGTCAACATATTTCTCAACAGATATAACATTTTACCAAGGTGAGTTTTACATAGCCCCTTTTATTTATCACCATTTTTGGGGTGAAACATGTTATAACATTATTATTGCAATTCAATCATCAATGTGTCTATGTGTTTTCTATGTTGCATTATGTCTTGAGCATGATTAGAGTAAGCACCATTCTAGCATAATCATTAACTCCGTACAAGCCGACGGTATACATTGATAGATCTATTGGACTGACAATCCCACCCGGATACGTGCCTCCTACAAAGGTTACGTGGGTGTTTGTTATCGCATAACATATTCAATTGGACCATGAGTGTATGGTATGTATCATTTTATAACAGTCATCAGGGTTGATTATGCACTCGATTTACTTCTAGTATGTTTTCGCATATGGACTAGATTGCCATGACACATGAATTGCACAACAATTTTATTCTATTATCAAAACCTATGTAATTCTCACCAACTTTTGTTGACCCAAAACATTTTCAACTTAACATGTTTCAGGTCCTATTTGCTTGAAGATTTGAATTGATGCTTGAAGATGTGTGTATAGTTTTATTCAATTTGATGTACAAATTCTAGAACCATTGTATGTAATTCATTTAAATTATTTAATGAAATTTGTTATTCACCATGAGCTACTGAACAATCATCAATACGTGGCACCCCGATGTTTCCGCCATCGGTTGGGGTGTTACATTTAAAAGGGAAACAACATAAAAGCTCTTACAAATCCATTGATGAGTCCAAAACCAGTCAGTGTCTACAATTGTTACACATGGACTTGTTTGGCCCTGTTAAAATCATGAGTCTAAGAAGAAAGAGATTTTGTCTTGTCATAGTTGATGATTTTTCTAGGTTTACATGGACTTACTTTTTACATTCTAAGGATGAGACTGCAGGTATATTGAAGGACTTTGTCACCAAAGTTGAAAAACAATATGACTTGCCAGTAAAAGTCTTCAGAAGTGACAATGGAACAGAGTTTAAGAATAAGGAGTTTGACGACTTCTGTGTGTAAAAAGGGATTGTGAGGCAGTACAGCATCCCAAGAACACCAGAACAAAATGGGGTGGTTGAAAGGAAAAACAGAACTCTTATAGAAGCTGCAAGAGCCATGCTAGCAGATTCTGGTTTGCCACTGTCCTTTTGGGCAGAAGCTGTAAACACTGCTTGCTATGTTCAAAACAGAGTTTTGATCAACCCCAGACATCAAAAAACTGCTTATGAGATTTTGTTCAAAATCAAACCATTAATTTCATTTTTCAAAATCTTTGGCTGCCCATGTTTCATTTTAAATCTCAAAGATTCCATTTCAAAATTTGCAGCCAAAGTAGACTGTGGTTATTTTCTGGGATATTCTTCTACTGCTAAGGCCTATAAAGTGTTTAACACAAGGACCAAGACAATAGAAGAAACTCTGAATGTAAAGTTCAATGAACTTTCATCTCTAAAAATCCCTGCAAACCCTGCTAAATTATTTGATTTAGATAAATTCAAATTTGAAGATATCACTGTTAAAACTAACAATGCAGGTATTCCACAGTCTCCACAACAAGATTACAGAACAGATGTTGTGATCCCCAGTCACTACAAAATCTATTCTGCCTCAGAGGAAGCAGCTGTTCAAAACAATTGTCAAAACTCTGCCACAGCTGCGTCAACCACTATTGGCCAGTCTTATCCTCAAACCACTACTTCACCCCTCACAATCACTGACCAATCATCTGTTGACAAAAGTCAATCATCTGTTGACAAAAGTCAGTCAAGTTTCACACCACTTGGACCCATTCCTCCATTACCATTCCAAACATCTGATGGCACTACAGAAGTACCAACAGATGTTACACCAACAGAGTCACCAAACCTCTGTCCATCACCTCAAAATGCCATTGTTCCATATCAGGGAGATCTTATTTACTTAAGAGCTCATCCACCAGACCAGATCATTGGCAACATCAGAGAGGGTGTGCTCACAAGAAGCCAATCCTCCAATATCTGTCTTTTTGCAGGTTTCTTATCCCTCACACAACCTGTCAAGTACCAAGAGGCACTGAAAGACAACAGTTGGGTAGAAGCCATGCAAGAAGAACTCCTTCAATTTAAAAGACAACAAGTATGGGAGCTTGTACCACTTCCTAAGGATGTTTGTCCTATAGGAACAAAGTGGGTCTTCAAAAACAAAACTGATGAAAGGGGTATTGTTGTCAAGAATAAAGCCAGGCTTGTGGTTCAAGGCTTCAGACAAGAAGAAGGAATAGATTATGATGAGACTTTTGCTCCTGTAGCAAGACTAGAAGCCATCAGACTCTTTTTAGCCTTTGCTGTCAACCACAACATAAAGGTGTATCAGATGGACATCAAATGTGC
Source organism: Ambrosia trifida (assembly GCA_028751855.1). Classification (NCBI taxonomy): domain Eukaryota; kingdom Viridiplantae; phylum Streptophyta; class Magnoliopsida; order Asterales; family Asteraceae; genus Ambrosia; species Ambrosia trifida. The sequence continues at coordinate 150,270,609 of CM054122.1, read as the reverse complement.
TTTCCTTTATGGCAAAATTCAGGAGGAGGTCTATGTATGTCAGCCACCTGGTTTTGAAGACACATTCCATCCTGACTATGTCTACAAGCTCAACAAAGCTTTGTATGGACTCAAACAAGCACCAAGGGCCTGGTATGAAACTCTCTCCACATTTCTCTTATCCATTGGCTTCACAAGAGGTAAAATAGACAAAACTTTATTTCTTAAATGGAAAAGGAAACACTTAATGATTGTTCAAATATATGTGGATGACATCATTTTTGGATCCACATGTAACCAAATGTGTGAAGAGTTCAGAAAACTCATGACAGCAGAGTTTGAGATGAGTGCCATGGGTGAGCTTCAGTGTTTCCTTGGTCTTCAAGTGAAACAACTGCAAAATGGCACATTCATTCACCAAAACAAATATGTAAAGAATTTATTAACCAGATTTGAGATGAATGATTGTAAGCCATGTAGCACTCCCATGAGTACAGTCAAGCTGCTCACTATTGATGACAAGGATGAACTGGTTGATCAAACACATTATAGATGAATGATTGGGTCGTTACTGTACTTAACAGCATCTAGGCCAGACATTATGTTTGCTACCTGTGTCTGTGCCAGATCTCAGGCTTCACCCAGAAAGTCAAACCTTATTGCTGTGAAAAGGATATTCAGATACCTCAAAGGTGCTCCCACACTTGGTATCTGGTATCCTGCTAATGGAAACATTGAGCTTTCAGGTTATTCAGATAGTGACTTTGCTGGCTGTCACACCACAAGAAAATCCACATCAGGAGGGTGCCAATTTCTAGGGAATGCCTTAGTTTCCTGGCAAAGCAAAAAGCAGGCAGCTGTTTCAACCTCAACAGCTGAAGCTGAATACATTGCTGCTGCAAGCTGTACAGCCCAACTCTTGTGGCTTCAAAATCAACTACTGGATTTTGGGATAACTGCACTACAGACTCCACTCATGTTGGATAGTCAAGCTGCTGAAAATATCATCAATAATCCAGTCTCTCATTCCACTACCAAACACATTGACATAAGACATCATTTTGTCAGAGACAGCCATGAAAAAGGTTTGATTTCTCTGCACCATGTTCCAACAGAGGATCAGTTGGCAGATGTGTTAACAAAAGCTTTAGACACATCTACCTTTACAAATCTGATTTCCAGAATTGGTATGTTAAACATGGATTAAACAAATAAATTTTTTTTAAAAATCATCATAAAATGTTTCAGAAAATCAAAATTTTTTTTCAAATAGCTGTTTGGTTGAAAAATCTGTTTATAACATCTGATCAGATAAAACAACCACTGTCTCATTCATATCCACTGTTGGTTGAAAAATCTGTTTCAAAACATCTGATCAGATCAAACAACTGTTAGTTGAAAAATCTGTTTCAGAACCACTGTTCAGATAAAACAATTGTTTCCTTATATATTTATACTATATCTATACAAAAAAAAAAAACAGTTGGTTCCATCAGCTGTTTGTATCAGTTGTTTGCCAAAAACAGCTTTTCTCCACCAGATGTTTCATCCATAAGATGATTGCCACGTCTGCTCATATAAGCAGAGGTTTGGCCACATCAGCGGTTTCATTGAGCCTATAAAAACCCTGTTTTACCACAACAGACGTTACACTGTCTCATTGTATTCAAAATACAGAAACCGCCTTCTTCATTCTCAAACCCTCAACTAATTTTCATTCATCTTCATCTTCGAAATCCATCACAATGGACCTTCAAGCCAAAGCCACTCACAATTGTCTTCCCTATCTGGTTAAGACAGATGACAACGTTTCATTCCATTCCACCATCGACATTCTTCTAAACTCCAAATACTTAGCCATCTTAACCGCTGACGCCCCCATTTATCTCGATACTCTCCAAGAATTTTGGTTGAATGCTGAGTTTTTACTCCAAGACAAAAAGCCTACTTCCATTATTTCCAAAATTGGAGAAACTAGTATCGTAATTACCCCTGAAACCATATCCACAACCTTCACACTAAATGACCTGGCAGGTAAGGACTCCTTTACTAAAACAGAGCTTCACACTGAGTTCCAAGAAAGAGGGTATGATGGTCAGATGACTGGATCAACTCTTTTCAAAAAGTTTTTCCCTCCAGTCATGAAATTTTTCTTCCATACCCTTCTTCTATGTGTCTCTGCTAAGTCCACATCCTTTAATGAAATTCCATTAAGGATGCAATATCTGGGTTATGCCATGTTGTCCAATTCTGACTTCAATCTTTCCTAGGGATTGTTCATGGACTTAGTATCAAATGTAAAAGCAATCAAGTCTGGGTCTAACAATGCTTTTCTTATTTACCCAAGAATTCTTAGTGTAATCTTACAAAAAGTCTTACCAGAAAAAGTTTTCAAAAAGGGTGAGGCAATGCAAATGAAAAGCTTAACTGATGAAACTTTCACTAGAATGCTGGGTGGAAGCACCCAAGAAAAAGTGTCTAAAGTGTCAAAAGTTTCTAAAACACAAACAAAGAGGACAAAGACAACAACTGTTGTCAAAACCTCTGTTGCTGAGCCCACTGCTCCTGGTGATCATGGCACTACATCCAGTGCTGTGAAACCCACACCAGCCACTTCCAAAAAGAAACATCCATCCACAAAAACCACCACTCAACCACAAATGAGGCTTCTGGATGATGAGGTACCAGAAGAAACCTCTGTTGCACCACAAAAGCAACCTGAAACCACTGTTGTTACTTCCTCACAACAGTTAGACATACCTCCACCTGACCAAACTCCTCATGAATCCTCCCAAAAGGATCATGTTGTAAGCCAAGGGGACACACATCATGATACATTTGAGTCACTTGGCCAAATGTTCACAAGCCCCTCTCCCACGGCTAATTCTCTTGTTTTTCCTCCACCCTCACCATCACATCATGTCCCACAAACCACGCAACCTCTGTTTGAGGCAATTGACAAATCTCAGGAAGATCCCAGTTCCACTGGCATCTTCCACCTATCACTGAGAGTATACTCCCACAAGTGACTGGTCCTGAGAATATTCAATCTGCTATCCAACAAACAGAAGAGGAGGTTACACCACCTGAGTTCAATGCAACTCTAGGTGAGTTTTCAAGTGGAGCAGCCACTACTGATGTAGAGACCACTGTCTCACATCAGGACAGTGATTACATTGCTAAGACTCCCTTGAAGGCAACAACTGTTGAAGCCACTATAGTGTCTCCAAAAACAGTTGGAAGTCCCCAGTACCAAGAAAAAGGGGCATCTGATTCACCTATTAGGACTGAATCAGGTAGAACTACCACTGGTAGGGACTCAGATGATCCTATTAACTTAGGAGATGGGTCAAAATACCAAGAATTGACGGACAGAGTTTCTGTAATTGAAACCTCTGTAGCTGACATCAAATCAGATGTCAAGCTTATACTGAGCTCTATTGCAGACCTTTCCAAGAGTCAACCATCAACAGCTGATATAGCCAGTGAGCTATGGAAATCCGTTTCCCCCATCATCATAGCTCACAGAAAACTGGCTGATCAGACACATGAGACTTATATGGCTGAGATCAGAAATATGGTAGATGCAAGGTACAAAGATACCCATGTTGATATTAAAGCCATCAAAGACCATCTGCTGAAGACTACTGGCTCTGCCCCTACCACCATCCTCAGGGATGAAAATGATGATGCTTTCACGGCTGATGATGCCAAAAAGGGGAAGAGTGGCAGAGATAGGCTACCAAAGCTAGATCCCTTTGGTTGTCCTCCTTCTCAAAAGGGCCAAGCCAAGTCTGCCAACAAACCAGAGTCTACTAAAACAGCTCCACAACAACAACAACAAGCAACACCAACAGCACCACAACAAACCACTGACAAGAACAAAGCAGTAGATGACTCTGCAAACATAGAAGCTGAAAAGGCTGCTCAAGAAAAACAGAAAAGAGCTGACACCTTGGAAGTTAAAGCAGAGTCACTAGTAGAACTCAAGAAGAAACAACAGCAGGAAACTGAAGATGTGGGATCCTCTAAAAGGATGAAAAGGCCTGCTAAGCATGTTAGAAAACCACCATCCAAGTTGAACACCTCTGTTGACAAAACCACTGCTACTGAAACCACTGCCACCCAAAACACTGAAACCACCCAAAACACTGCTTCCCAAACCACTGTACCCAAACCAACAAACACACCTGAACATACAACCAACAAACCTACATCACCAGCTAAATCCCAAACATCTGCTGGACCTACTAAAAGGCCAACAGATGTTAATCCAACCACTGCTACCAAATCACCATCCCCTAAAATCATGTACACAAGGAAGAGAAAATCAACCTTTGTAGTACATGATGAAAACATACACACTTCACCAAACACCACCTCAACTGCACAATCCACTCCTCCTATCACAGCTATTCCAATCACATCATTCTCACCACACACATCCAAGTTCAGATCCCATAGACCACCACCAACCATTACACCATTGGTTGTTCAGTATCCCCTTGAACTTGATCTACTCAAGGGGGAATTACAATCCTTCTACAATACTGAACAGCCATCAGAAAGATCCTTCCCATCTCTCCCAAACTTCCCTGTTCCCCTCAACCTTGATAAATATCTGAAATACAAGGGTGAACAGGTGGATGCCATCATTAAGGAGAAATGCAAAGGGAAGGATGACAGGACTGCTCAGGGCATCCATTCAGCAGAGCTTAGCAAACTCAGAAGGATTGAGGATTTTGCTAAGACCCTGAGCAACTCCATGTCCTCAATGCGTCTCAGTGGTGACTTGGAAAATGAGGTAAGGGATTCTCTTCTGGAACAGATTATGGCAACCAAGCCTTACAAAGCAACCAAGAAGCAGTTCAATGGTTGGACCACACATGCTTGGAGAGAAGAACTTCTCAGAATTGAAGAAATGGCCAAAGACCCCAAGGCTAAAGTCTCTACTCCTAACTTTGGCAAAGGCAGAGACCCAGTCAGAGCCTTGAAGTTTAAAAAGGATGAGGAAAGAGATTGTAGCTGCCAACTATGGGGAGATGAGGTCAGTCTCTAGATGGTCTGAGCTAAGGCTGGTTGAGACATACAAAAGTCTGGAAGAAAACAGAAAGAAGGATCCCAGCCTACCAAGAAAACCTGTTTACACTGATGAGCCAATGATGAAGAGACCCCAACAGACTTTTACCTTGGACAGCTTACTAGACACCTCTGATCTATCAATTGCTGCAAAAAGACAGTTCAAGAAACAGAAGGAAATGTCAGAAGAAGATCAGAGGAAGTTTGCTGATACATTCATCAAGGAAGGGCTCTTCAATCAAGTACATTTCTTCTCTGATCCTACAACAGAGAAGCTCAGAGAACTCATTGGAAGACCTCCATCACCCAACTCATCCAGAATAAAAATTCAGCTCAGCAAATCCACTGACTCAAAAATTCTAAAATGGAAAGTCAACAAAGACAACCATGAATTGACATTGCTCAGGTCAGATGGAAGGGTTCAGAAGATCAGCATGGATGATGCTTACAGTCTATGTGCAGAAGATCACCAAACATTGCTGAATCTGGAACTTGAAAGAGATGAAGAAGACTTGTTTGCTCTGAACTTTGAACTACAATTCAAAGGTCAAATCAGAGAAAGTCTGATGAGGAATAAAGATCAATAAATAAAGCTGAGTTTTGGCATCATCTGTTCTAGGGGGAGATTTTTGGGTCTGCTGACCTGGAGAAGAACAGATGATTAGAAAGCCAAAATATGCTAACAGTTGATCCTTTCAATAAACAGTCTTTACAACTTACTTCTCCCAAAAGACTGCTGACTCTAACAACTGTTCTATCCAAACAACTGCTTAACAACTGCTGGTACAAAGGACTGCTGAATAAACAACTGATGAAGAACAACTGCTGACCAAAGGTCTGATGAAGAACAACTGCTGATTCAAGTACTGAAGACTAAAGCACTGCTGGAGCCAACAGCACTTAGGCTTCAGCAGTGGATACAAGACCATCAGAGTTTTCCTACAACAGCTGTTTACTATCAGTGCTTTCAATGTAACAGTAGTTTGTAATAGGCAGATGTTTATGTTTGTTATTCTATTAGAGGTCACTGTCTTAGGTGACGTCAGCCTAGGTCATCAGTGGTTTAAGTCTGTCTATAAATAGAACAGTGCTTGTACTGTTCTATTGCATCACACACACAAACATTCTCTCAGACAAACACTGTGTGATCAGGCTGAGGGGGAGTAATTGTACGATTGTAATCTTTTAGATAAATGAAAGCATTCGATCTGAAAACTTTTACTCTCTTGTTTTGATTAACAGTTTATTATTCCGCTGCACTTTCATTCTATATTCGTTTCACTATTATCATATTTAGTTAAACAATCAAAACAAACAAACTCGGATCCTAACAATTGGTATCAGAGCTTGGTCAATTAAATTCGATCTAACAAATCAATTTAATAATCAGCTCACAATTATTGATATCGTTTGTCTGTTGGATTGAAAACAGAGTAATAGTTTAATTTCGTTTCAACCGTTTTTAAACAGACTTTGTTTTTTTAAAAATCAGAGAATGGCTTCAATCAATCACGATCCACATAACACTGGCACGAACAACAAGCCACCGATGCTTGTCAGATCTGAATACAATATCTGGCAACGTCGAATGAGCCATGTTCTAGCTCAACAAAACACTGGGTGTTGGAAGTCGGTTATCTTCGGACCACATGTTCCGACTGTGCCGAGTACTGAAGATCCCAAGGTGTTTGAGCCAAAGAAACTTGAAAACTACTCCGACCAGGACTTTCAGAAAATTGAGTTAGATGCTAAGGCCTTCAGTATTGTGGCCATGGCTCTACCCAATGATATATATGCTGGGTTGTTACACTGTAACAGTGCAAAGGAGTTGTGGGATGCACTGAAAGAACAGTTTGGTGGGACTGAGGAGGTTATTGAAAACAATCGTGAAATACTTAACCAAGAATATGAAACATTCAGTCATGTCAAAGGAGAGTCATTAACTCAACAGTTTGAGAGATTTAATTGCTTAATTAGTGAACTAAAATTGGTTGGTCTTACTTACCCTCATTCAACCTTGAACCATAGGTTTTTAAGATCATTACCAGACAAATGGGACACTATTGCTATTGTGATGAGAAACTCAATTGGATTTAAAGACTTATCACTGACCCAGCTTCATGGTAAGCTCTTGACCTATGAGAGAGAGCTTAACCAGAAAAAGAAGCTCCAGGATTCTGGAAAAGTGTCTGATGACTATGTATTTGGGAATACAGCACTTTTGGGTCATGATGAGGTGCCTGGAAACACTAAGGATCAGAGTTATGATCATTTCATTGACATAACTTCAGGTTTTAACTCAGGTTTTAACTCTGATTCTTATTCACCAAACTATGCTTTCACAGCAAGTGGTGGTGATATCCAGGCATCTGACAATATATCCTGTGAGCGGCCGCTCACAGGGCCTTGGCCCGCGTGGGTGGCCCGTTTCGTCACCCGACGTGTTTTCCTTTGACGTTTTCGCTATTTCGGACCGTAATAAGTGTAACCCCATGTGTTAAGACCCCAATCATCCTAATGGTCCACCTTTAACGATTCTTATTAACGTATTCGGTTTAAGTTCACATAATCACATATGGTTTGCACATAGTTTCACCGAGTATCACAGAAGCACGTAATCGCAATCAATCCAAATTAGTTAACTCACAATTATTAAACTTCATTATTCACCAACGTCCGAGGTTCACTATTTATGTATACAGTCTGGTAATTCCTCGAATTACCACCTTATGCAGTTATTAACATACAACTATGTAACGTGTGTCCTATCTAGCTAACCCTAGTTAAGTATAATGCAAGGAACGTAACTAGAGTTTAGTTAAAGTGAGAACCTGAAATTGCGGGGTATCACATCATCCCCAAGTTGAAAAGAATTTCATCCCGAAATTCAGCAAGTAAACAATAAAGCCAGTTAGAAAAGTGTGCGCTTAGTTCCCGGATGTCACATCATCCCCAAGTTGAAAGGAATTTCGCCCCGAAATTCACTTTGAAAGAGCTGCTTTATGTTTAGCGTTCGATCTATGTTCAGGTTCAGGTTCAGAAAAGAGGTGTGGGTATTTGAGCCGCATTTGATCTCTGCGCTCCCACGTATATTCCGGTCCTAGACAGGAATTCCATTGTACCTTAACAATAGGTATAGTGTTTTGTTTAAGTTTCTTGACGCCTCGCTCAAGAATCTCTGCTGGTTCTTCCATGAACCGTAGCCGTTTGTCCACCTGGATCTCTTCTAGTGGCACCATCAGTGGTGTATCCAACAGGCATTTCTTTATATTTGATACGTGGTGTACATCGTGTACCCCATTAAGTTCATTAGGCAGGTTCAACCTGTAAGTTGTTGGACCAATCCTTTCGACAATCTCGAATGGTCCAACGTATTGCGGGTTCAACTTTCCCCGTTTACCAAAGCGTATCACCCCCTTCCAAGGTGACACCTTCAATAGAATCTTGTCCCTAACCTGGAACTCCAAAGGTTTCCTACGCTTATCAGCGTAACTTTTCTGTCGATCACGAGCAGCAGCCATCCGGTTTCTGATTTGCACTATCTTTTAGAAGTTTCGTACACGAGTTCGGGACCTGTTAGTTGGCTATCCCCAACCTCAGTCCAACAGATGGGAGACCTACACTTGCACCCATTAAGTGCCTCAAAAGGTGCACACTGTATCGAAGTGTGATAGCTGTTGTTATAAGAGAATTCGATCAAAGGCAAGTGCTTATCCCAACTGTTGCCAAAATCCACCACGCACGCTCGTAGCAGATCTTCCAATGTTTGGATGGTACGTTCACTCTGTCCACCCGTCTGTGGGTGATAGGCTGTGCTTATATCTAAGCGAGTTCCCAAAGCGTTTTGGAGAATAGTCCAAAAATGAGAAGTGAATCGCGCATCGCGATCAGATATAATTGAAGTAGGCACCCCATGCCTAAAGACTATCTCCTTGATGTAAAGGTTCGCTAGTTTCTCCAATGAGTCCGTTTCCTTTATTGCCAGAAAGTGGGCCGATTTGGTTAAACGATCCACGATAACCCAAATCATGTTATGGCCCGTTGGCGTTCTAGGAAGCTTTGTAATAAAATCCATGGAAATCCCATCCCATTTCCACATAGGGATTTCTGGTTGTTGGAGTAGGCCTGAAGATTTCTGATATTCAATCTTAACCTTCGCACAAGTCAAGCACTTACTAACATAAGTGGCTATTTCGGCTTTCATGTTTGGCCACCAGTAAAGAGTCTTAAGATCTTGGTACATCTTGTCCGAACCAGGATGTACCGAATATCGAGAGGTGTGTGCTTCATCAAGCCTTATTAGCATGAGATCCCCAAAACGTGGTATCCAGACTCGATCCATGAAATACTGGAGGCCATCCGTCTTTAGTTCCAAGTGCTTATCAGCACCATGTAAGGTTTCAAGCCTGATGTTTTCTCCCTTCAAAGCTTCGCCCTGGGCTTCACGTATCTTATCAGGAAGATTGGAATGAATGGTGAGTTGTAAAGCTCGTACCCGTTTAGGTTTCGTTTCCTTTCGACTGAGGGCATCAGCTACTACATTAGCCTTCCCTGGATGATACTTGATGGCACAGTCATAATCATTCAGAAGTTCAACCCAGCGATGTTGTCGTATCTTCAGCACCTTCTGATCAAATATATGCTGGAGGCTCTTGTGATCAGTGAAAATTGTGCACTTTGTTCCATAGAGGTAGTGCCTCCAGATTTTGAGAGCGAAAACCACCGCTCCCAGTTCTAAGTCATGAGTGGGGTAATTCTTCTCATGAACCTTCAATTGACGTGAAGCACATGCGATCACCTTATCATGCCGCATTAGCACACATCCTAACCCTTGGATCACAGTACACCACAAAGTCCTCTGTTCCCTCAGGTAGCGATAGTATAGGTGCACTGCAAAGTTTCGACTTTAATAATTGAAAAGCAGATTCTTGGGCATCTCCCCACTTGTAAGTAATACCCTTTTGCGTCAAGGCAGTGAGAGGTTGAGCGATCTTAGAGAATCCCTCAGTGAATCTGCGATAGTATCCCGCGAGACCAAGAAACTGGCGCACTTCTGTCGGAGTCTTAGGAGCCTCCCACTTTTTAATAGCATCAATCTTGGCGGGATCAACATGTATTCCTGCCTCGTTAACCACATGTCCAAGAAATTGGACTTCTCGAATCCAAAAGTCACATTTAGAGAATTTTGCATATAACTGCTCATTTCTTAGAAGTTCCAAGATCAGCTGCAGGTGTTGCTCGTGCTCTTCCCTGCTCTTGGAATAAATCAGTATGTCGTCTATGAACACTATGACGAATTTGTCCAAATAGGGCTTGCACACCCGGTTCGTTAGATCCATGAACACAGCCGGTGCATTAGTTAGCCCAAATGGCATCACCAAAAACTCATAATATCCATACCGAGTTCGAAAGGCTGTCTTCGCCACATCCTCCTCTCGGACTCTCAGTCGATGATATACTGACCTCAAGTCAATCTTAGAATAGAAACTCGACCATTGTAGCTGGTCGAACAAGTCATCAATACGAGGCAAAGGGTAGCGGTTCTAAACCGTCACCTTGTTCAACTTCTGATACACATGCGGAAACTCCCATCCTTCTTCTTATCAAACAGAACGGGAGCTCCCCATGGCGAAGAACTAGGTCTAATAAAGCCCCTATCCAATAGCTCTTGGAGTTGGGTAGACAGTTCTTGAAGTTCGCCTAGTGCTAGGCGGTATGGTGCGCGTGCAATTGGAGCTGCTCCAGGTACAAGGTCAATTTGAAACTCCACTTGACAAACAGGTGGATGTCCAGGTAGTTCCTCTGGGAACAAATATCTAGGAAATCTCGGACTACTGGGATGTCCTCAATCTTAGTTTCAGTCTCAGCTCGAGTGTCAGATTTGTTAGCCAAAATGGCTGAACAGCCCTTACGAATACACTTCTGGGCCTATAGATAGGAGATGATGCCCACCATGGCACCACCACGATCACCCTGTATAGATAAAAGTTCTCCACTTGGGAGGGGAATACGAACGATCTTCTCCTGACAGAGAATTTCAGCATGCTGCTTGGACAACCAGTCCATGCCAACCACGAGGTCAAAGCTACCTAGGGTGATAGGTAAGAGGTTGATGGCAAACAATTGCCCACTCAACTCGAGCTTACAGTCACGATGTATATGGGTTACCTTGACAGGCTTCCCATCAACCAATTCAATAGAGTACGGGGTATCAAGAAGAGTAGGAACCATCCCTAATTATTTACTAAGTTTTGACGACACAAAACTATAGTCCACACCAGTATCATATAAAATAGAAGCAAGAGTGTCGTTCAAGGAGCACGTACCCGTCACGACGTTGTTATTAGTCTTAGCTTCCCCAGAGCCAATCACAAGTGCTCTTCCGCGAGCCCCGTTGTTGTTGTTGCCGTTGTTGTTGTTGAAGGACTTATACCTCACACTATCCCACGTTCTCTTGCTATCACCAAAAGTAGAAGATGAAGTACCATGCTTCGGAAAAGTACCATGCTCAACAGCCTCATCAGTGAGTTTGCGAGCCAGTTGAAAGATTTGTTAGATTATGGGTAGGTGAGCTGCAGTGGCTAAACCACGAATCTGAGGGACCCACCCTTTTGGTCTGAAATTCGATCCGCTGGCAAAGTTGGTTAATTTGATTCGAGCACAAAGTATCTAACTCCTGTAGCTTGGTAGTGTAGACGTCGATCTCAGACCCATCCGTCTTTATATAACAAATTTCTAAGTTTCATCACAGGGTGTTACGTTCTCTATCCAAGTATCTGTAACTCATTGAGTGCGCATGTAGCATACATTACCCCATCCTGCCTGGGACAAATGCACATGGCAAAGACTTATACTGTCAAAGCAATCAGACGGTCTCCTTCAGTTCCGTTGGAGTTATCGAGGTTTACAACCAATAAAAGGCTTGAAAATACGATGTGCATTCAAGGTATAAGAAAGTTCAAATGTGAAAGTCAGGGGAAAAGAATGATTTAGCAAAATAGATCTTTACTAGCTTGGAAAGATGCGAGGGCCTCAACCACCCTATCGTTGTTCATAAGAACTCAGTCTTATCTAAGTTAGCAAAGGGAAATGAAGGAAAAGATAGGTAAGAAAAGGTAAGAGCCAATCGTCGCCATGCTCTGTCTAGATAGTAGAGCCTTCATCCTCACTTTCCATATACACGTCCTGCTCAGGTTCCCCTTCCATCTCTTATCCTTCCTCTTTCGCGATGTCAGTGTTATATGGTTCTCATCACGTACAATCTCCTTCTCTAGTCCTATGTAAGCCAGTTTGGTGGTAAGTTGTACCACTCGTTCCTCCAATCGTGGCTATCAGCCATTAGTAGGTTTCATCTTCCCTTGTATTGTTGCACTACGTCGCAGGCTTTACATAAATCCCTAAGAGTGTGTGTAACAAGCCCCAATCTAATGTGTTCCCATGAATCCACCATATACTTATGAGTAACAGGGATATGCAGTCATACGTCCGCCCACTCATACTAGGCGTAAGGCATTAAGGTAAGAAATAAGTTCTATATGCGTAACCCAGTCCCATCTGAGTTTCGAATGGGAGTAAGAAGGATCAAGTAACAAGGAACACAAACTAATTGTCTCCTTGCTAAGTAACAAAGGATAAGTCTCAGCATTTGAATTCGATTCGGTTAAATGGTATCACGTCATGCACATCGTGCAGCTTTCCTGTGCGCCACAACGCTCGCAAGGGCTTTCTCCCCTGTACAATCGTTGTTTCCTCATCCATGAGGTTTGTTAGGATACTACTCCCAGTAATGTGCCACTGGTGTAACCCTGGGTTCCCACCATTGACGTGTTCAGAATTATGTCTAGAACTAGAAGATAACATATCTCCCGAAATCATGTGTTGTAGATATATGTAGCTAAAAGCTAGTTGTGCACTTATGCTATGATGATTATAGACTAGACTCAACATGCAGTCCTAGTTCACTATAACCTGTGGCTCTGATACCAATCTGTCACACCCTCAAATTTCCACTGCGGGGTTTATACCGCGAGGCGCATGACATACCAGGATCCCATAGCCATAAGTCATATGAACGAACTCTAAATGCCCAACCCATTTAGTTCGTGCAAAAGCATGTAAATCGTGGGTCAACAAACAATGTTGGTGAGTTCACTAAGTAAGAAGGTGAGTAAGTAAATGCGTTGGTTTCCAAAACCACGTAACCAAATAAAAGCGTAGGTCCTCCAGACCAAAATGTTCAAGAGTTATCAGTTTAAGCGTGTCAGGGGTAGCTAGCCCACTCAATGTAACTAAACAGGATTATTGGGACACTTCAGTAAAATAGTAATTTGCCTCAATAACTGGTGCCTATCAACACCAGTTCTCAATTGTGGTCAGAAGTTCATGCCCGTGCCTCAAGCACCTCAGACATGAGGTTGCTGCACAACCTAATAGCGCTATCAACTAATACCCCGCTCGCCTCCAGCGATTAACCCAATAATATGCAAGGACTTTCCAAATGATAGAGTGTTTAGTTCACAAAGGACCAATAAGTTTTAAACTGATCAAAAACCCGATCCACACAAGGAATCGTAAACCCGACCCACACAAGGAGTCAAAAACCGACCCACACAAGGAGTAGGGTTTGAGTTTAGGTGGTACAAGAGGCTTAGGGTTGCTTAAATAGCTGTTTAAGTCGGTTTGGTGGCGTCAGGTACCGGCGAGCGGGCGCTCGCTCCCTGTGAGCGGCCGCTCACAGGGCCTTGGCCCGCGTGGGTGGCCCGTTTCGTCACCCGACGTGTTTTCCTTCGACGTTTTCGCTATTTCGGACCGTAATAAGTGTAACCCCATGTGTTAAGACCCCAATCATCCTAATGGTCCACCTTTAACATTCTTATTAACGTATTCGGTTTAAGTTCATATAATCACATATGGTTTGCACATAGTTTCACCGAGTATCACAGAAGCACGTAATCGCAATCAATCCAAATTAGTTAACTCACAATTATTAAACTTCATTATTCACCAACGTCCGAGGTTCACTATTCATGTATACAGTCTGGTAATTCCTCGAATTACCACCTTATGCAGTTATTAACATACAACTATGTAACGTGTGTCCTATCTAGCTAGCCCTAGTTAAGTATAATGCAAGGAACGTAACTAGAGTTTAGTTAAAGTGAGAACCTGAAATTGCGGGGTATCACATTATGGGCATGGGTGATATGGATATAGTAACTTTAGCCGGTTCATGGACTTTGAAGGATGTCAGGGTGATTCCAAGCTTAAAGAAACAGTTGATTTCAGTGGGGCAGTTGGATGAACAGGGAATGAGGTTAAATTCGGGAATGGGCAGTGAAAAGTTATCAAGGGAAATCTTGTCATAACTCGAGGAAGAAAGCGGGGTTCGCTTTACATGGTCAGTTTACCGTCTGAGGGAGTGACCGTCCGAGTTCAGAAGAGAAACAAAGTCGGGTTCACAGAGTCTTGTGGGTAGATGAAGGTTTGTTTTGCGGATGATAAACCCAGAGCCACAGGTAAGATTCAAGTTGAGCGTGTTAGGAAAGGTTCGGAACTACCATTCAAGGGTTTTCGTGGCAGTGGGAGCATGAGTTGTGCTTCAGTTAGAGTTACTAGACGGCAATGGGTTAAGAGAACCAATATTCCAGCTGTCAAAGTGTCTCCAGGTGATTATCTGCTTTATTCGGGGAGTGTTTGTTCTCAAAGTGTTTCAGGATCCGGCTCAGTGGGAGCCGGTAGAGACAGAGAACGGGTCAGTGGTAGACATTGCCATGACTGATGTGTTGGAGCTCGGGGGAGCTGCAACGGGCCTTCAGGTTAACTTATGAGAAGGCCGCTGCAACCAGGAAAATGAGGAAGATTACAAGAGGTACAAGTTCACAGCGGATGGCAGTTTGAAGATTATCAAGCTTCCAAGTGGGAGATTGTTGTGTTTTGTGGAGCCTTGATTTGGGCTCAAATTAGAAGACAATTAAGTGGCAGACTAATTAAATTGAAGACTTGGCACGTTTTATTTAATTAGCCCATTATTAGTTTTTAAGTAATAAACCCCAATCTATAATTATAAAGAGGCATCTTGTACTTGTAATTCCTCATCACGAGTGAGGTAGAAAGCAATAATAAAAATATCCTGGTTGCAGCCCGTGGACGTAGGTCAGCCGACCAAACCACGTAAATCCTTGTGTTCTCGTGTTCGTTTATTTTCTGCAGATTAATCGTTTGTGTGTGTGTTGCTTCCACGTGCGTATACCTAACAGTTAACTCCTGCAATTGTGATGCTTGTTTTTTTAGCCAACACCTTCATTCGCTTCTTTTTCTTCTTTTTCTGTAATGTATTCTCTAGCTGAAAGTTGGATTCGTAAGAGATTTCTGTTACGATGTAATGAAAAAGGTCAAATGTTCTACTACAGATAGACAAAAACATTCTGATAAATTTATCTGAAAATCAAAAACTTTGTGTAGCTTCGAGATCACTGAGCTGCTGAATCATCTCGTTATAACTGATATTGCCGGCTCTACTTTTGACCACAATTTGCTCCAATGCCAACTTTACACTCAACCACCCATTATTTATGTCTTTCACTGACCGTAAGAAATCCTTGTATAGTACTGAAGCTCCAAGGCTGATTACATAGTAACAATAAACATACTCTTTATTCTTCCATTCTTTATATTTACTTAAGACTCTGAAAAATTCTTGATTGATTCTAAGTAGGCCTTTGGTGATTTGGTAGATGGCATCCAAGGAACCTAGTTGATTTATGTCAGAAATGAAATATATTATCTCACATACATGGTGATGGTGCTTCATATCATCGTCCACATAGAATCTGTAATAGCTGGCTACAATGTCTAGATGTTGATTTAAGGTCATATCGCTTCATACACATTATGTTTTCCTCGCGTATAAAATGAAAACCAAATTTGGTGATGTGAAAATTACTATCTGCAAGAAATTAATTCAAAGTCATCTATTGTAGGTGTAACATCTTTAGTTCAAATATTATGTACTCCTTATTAATTCCAGGTAATCTAGTGTAGGTATAACATTCATGTGACTGACCTTCTGGCTCCATGCTAAATGAAACACCAAAATGGCTCATTTGACTTGAACCTATAATTCTTTGAAGATCATCAGCTTGAGTCCAATAAAAAAGTAATTGTGTGTCTGACTCTGCCACCATGAAGTTTATGGGGACATGAATTTTCCAATGTTTTTCCCCAAGATGAATATGTGCTGTTACCATGTGGTTAGCTTCCATATAGCCATCAACATGGCGGACAGAAATCACAGCACATATAGCAACACCAATCCATGGGCCTTCAAGAATCAAACCCTCCCAAAGTGACTGCACAAACTCTGATGAAATCTTACTTCCAGCACCAACTATCTCAAATACAGCTTCAGGTATCATCCAATATTCCGTCCATAACTGCAAATACAGGAGATTAAGTATTTACTAATAATTTGATACAACAATATTTCAGTTTTGTTCCATTTAAAAATATGAAAATATAACTATATTTCCATTTTGCATTGAATCAATCTATAGTCGCTTGATGATATAAAGTTCAAAGAAAGTTTTTATCAATTTAAAATATCAATGTATATATAACTATCTTATGGTCTTGATTTATTTTTTGAATGAAAGATCTCAAGAGTGAACATACACATTGAATGTAACAATGTTATTGTCATACTTGATTATATAAATGAGTGATTCTATATTAAATGTGTATATTGCATATAATTTAATATCAACCATTATTGATAAGATTGCGTGCGCCATGTGTGAAGAAATTTTCCAACGACGCAAGAGATGTCAAATAGCATATATTTTTATAAAGTGTGGTTGACCAGGTGCGGTGTGGGTAAAACATGTATATGTATGTATATCTATGCTATATTATAATGCATATAAGAAAAAAAAAAGTAATTTTACATAAATTGTGTTTGAGTGGTGCAGTGTGTGGTACAATCCTTTAAAAAATTTTGTTGACTTTTAAATCAACTTCCTCCCACGATTTTTAAACGGCCACCCTCTACTTTGTGTGTGTGTGTGTGTGTATAGAGAGAGAGAGAGAGACCTTAAGGTAACTAGTTAAAATATTTTGGGCGAGATAACTGCCATTTTTGTTCACTGCCAGTTTAGGACAGTTCAGGCATGATACGGTTGGACAACTGTCGTAGCTTAATTCATGTAATCCAGATACATCAACCTCTTCTGCCGAAATATAATAGTTGAATCTACTTCGAGGTCCATAATCCATATCCTCATCTACTAACGAAAGTTTTGGTAGTGACCGTAGCTTCTTGCAACTATTCAAACAAAGCATTCTCAGTTTTGAAAGCTGACTAATGCTTTGTGGTAGAGAAACAAATTCATTTCCGGATAGATCCAAAGTTATTAAGCGACACAACAAACCAATACCATCAGGAACCACATATAGATTGCAATAACTTAGATTAACATATTTTAAACCTGATGATAATGTATCCAAACTGTGCTTTAAAAAGCATCTTTTGTTGAATGATAGTGGGCATCTACTTACATGCAGGAGTCTTAGTTTCTTTAAGTGATTAATAGAAGATGGAAGCTCTTCAATAAATGTTCTAGTGGCATCAAGATTCCTTAAATCACACATTTCCCCCAAGTTTTCTGGTAATTTCTTGATTCTAGTTCCATCGACATACAGATGCAGCAAGTGCTTCATGTTCTTTCCAAACTTAGGAATATATTCAAGTTTTGAGCAGCCAGAAAGAAGAAGTGCCTCAAGAGCTTCCATTTCCATAGGACTTCTGCCAAGGCTTGCAAGAGATGTACACTCTTTCAGATTCAAGTAGCGTAGTCGTTTCTGGAGAATAATTGATGTGTGTAGCTTTGTTAAATTTGTGCAGCCTTCAAGATTTAGTTTCTCAAGATTCGGTGTTGATGTCAAGTCTGGAATTTTGGTCAGATTCTTTGAGTAACTAAGGTTAATAGATAGCAAATTAGGCAACTCCTGTTATAAGAAAGGGAAAGTGTGAGATTTCAACCTCGCAAATCATGATTAAAAAACTGTTAATGAGATATACAGACAATTACTTACTAAATCTTTCTTCCAAAGTGTTTTAAGTTGGCTTGAACACATTTCAAGTTCAAAAATGTGTTTTGGCTCAAACATTGAAGGCAAAGACTTCAAGGAACATCCAAACCATTCAAGAATTCTTAAATCATTGGAAAGATACTCAAGTCCTTTAGGGAAGTGTATATTACTAATTTTCAGAAACTTTAGTTTCATCATCTTTGAGAAACATGTAGGATCAACTATGAAGCAATCGTCCAGTTCATCCTTATATGGCTCCTGGTTGATGACTTCAACAGTTTGCGTTCCCTGTTATAAATAAGCAAGACAATTAGTGCTATAATTATTTCTCCCTATACTTGTTGGTGCGTCACAAGTGTCAAAAGAGTTATAAAGTGCAAAGAGTATTTAGAGATTAAAATGATATCAAACAAACCTTTGGTTTGGATGAGAATGCATGTACAATATCTTTATAATACTTCATTGCAATGTGCTTATTAGATTCCTTGCGAAGAATTTCCCAACACATTTGTTGCAGCAGATCATGCATCCACACATTATCTTCAAGATTGATAGTAATGAGACACTTGTTTATAAGATCAGTAATTCCACACTCAGGGTGCAAACCAATACTTGCTAGTATATCATTTACCAAATCTTTGTGTCGCCCTTTCAAGAAGCATGCAATGTATATGAAGACATCACGCTGATCTCTATCCAGTCTTGCATATACTACTTCTAGTCTTCCAAGAACTTCTTTCTCTGGATATTCTCCAAGTTTCTCCAACATCCCTTTCCAATAGTTTTCATCCTTCCCGCATAAGAGAGAACCATAAACATTAAGAGCTAACGGAAGACCACCAGCAAGCTTCACAATTTCATCAGACAATTTTTCATAACCATGTCTAGGATGGCTTTGCTTGAAGGCTGACTGACAAAAGAGACTAAGAGCTTCAGCACCTTTCATTTCATCACAATCATATATTTCACTCATTTTATAGTAATTTAGCATGTCTCTGTTTGTTGTGGTTACTATGATTCTGCTGCCAGGTCCAAACCATTCAAGCCCCCCAACTAAATAGGTCAACTGGTCAACATGATTCACATCATCCAATACAATTATAACTTTTAAACCACGTAGCTTTGTGCCCAATAAAGCTTGTCCATGAATAACACTTTGAACACGAATGCTTTTTTCATTTAAAATGTCATCAAGGAGTTTTTGTTGTAATTTGCATAGTTCTATACTATCATTTTGTTTGGAAATGTCCTTGATATTTTCAATGAGACTACTTTTTTCAAACATATTTTTAATGTCCTTATAGACAGCTTCCGCTACAGTAGTCTTACCGATTCCACTCATACCACAAATCCCTATAAAAAGAACTTCACTAGACTCCATTCTCAGTTTTTCTCTCACTTTATCCACTCGTGACTCGATTCCCATTAGACTATTGGTAAGATGATCTATTGTCATTGTATAAGGAAAGTCCCTTAAGATTTTGCTCACAATTTTACTTATGACTTCTGCTTCATCCCTGCAGATAACCATACATGAGATTTAGTCACATGTGTTATGATTCTTAAATTTTATGATTCCTTCTGATTTACCATGATAAATGTCAAAAACTAAAAGCTACTAATACTATACCTATGTTGTGTCACATGCAATCCCGAGATAGCACCGATTTCTCTGAAAGAAGCTCTCCATTTTTCCACCTTTTGTATTGCAGTTTCAGGATCAACTTCATGAGTGGCAAATCCGTCTTCAAAACAATTGCTTTGATGTCGCACGTCCGAGGGAGACACGTGGTAAAAAACAGGAACAACAATCAGCTTGCCTTGTTTCATGCAATCAACGATCTTGGCAATTTCCTCCAAACACCATTTTGATGTTGCAAAATTTCTGGATAAGACCACAACGGCTATTCTTGATGTTTCTATGGCGTATAGGAGCTCGGAAGCTATGGGATTCCCAATCTCAAGTGTCTTGTCATCTTTGTAGGTGATAATAGCATTGCGAGTTAAGGCATCATATAAGTGGCTGGTGAAACCCGTACGAGTGTCCTCCCCTCGGAAGCTCATGAAAACATCATACCCATGTGATACTGTTTTTGAAGATGATGATGCATATGCCATCATCTAAAGAAAACATACAATTATGTACTGTAGATTTAGGAAAGCAGCATATTAAAAAGAATGTTTACATAGAGCTTTTTGTAACCAATACGGTGTTATCAAAAGGAATTAGAACACATCAAAGTTTATTTATATATCTATTCTATACTAGTATATAATAGATATGGGCAAAAACGATGTTTCCCTTAAAATTAAGACGCAATTTTAGGACGCCGGAGAGAAGCAATTAAGACACTGGAACTTCGACATGGTTACCAATGTTCAACTTTTGGTGATCTGAAGAACGCGAGTAGTTGTATGGAAGATGATTTATAGCAGCAGTAATGATTTCCGACGACAGAAGGTTGTGGACATCCTTATTTACAACAACAAAAATGATATTTTGTAATCTTCTTGAGGGAATTGATTTCAAATGCATCTGATGTAAGTTTTCATTTAATTTTCATATTATTTCTTTGCATATTAGATCTGATACAGTCCAGGCCCAATCAGAAGCCCAACCAACTGAGGACCAGGCCCAAACAGGAAGGCCCAAGCGTGAAGTCAAGAGACCAGGCCGATATTCTGTTTAAATTGTTCTAGAATTTATTTGCTCAAGTATTTCTTGTTTTGTTTATTTAGTTGTGACTTGGTTTAGTAGTAGTTGTGCATGATTCTCTTAGTGGAGATCATGGCCTAAGAATAAGGGGTATGACATGGTGTACATGCCTTAGTGGGATGGTGGACATGTAACCTCATTTACTATTTAAGTTGTGTTTGTGTTAATGAAAAAAAATCAGAAAATTGCTCCAACAAAGTTGTCCCTTCTTCATCTAAATTTCTAGAGCCTAATCCCCTCTAAGGATTACCCTATCATTGGTGCTTTCATTCACCAACTCACTCCTCCCATGGCACCTCGCAAAGACTCATCTTCCGATGACCAACAACCCTCCACTAATGAACTCCTACAACAACTCATTGCCGTAGCAACCCAACAAACGACCAACCTCCAAACATTGATCGACGAAACTCGCACCCTCCACAAAAAATCCGACCATCAAGCAAACCTTTTAACATCAATGTCTGAGAAACTAACCCAAGAATCATCACCCGGTAACAAACAAAAATCACCACAATCGACATTCGCCTCACCCGCTTCATCTTCGCATAACCATGTCCGCACCCCCAAAATCACACTACCCCTATTCGACGGATCAAACCCACTCGGTTGGATTTTCCAAGCCGAGAACTTTTTTGCTTATTATGAAACCCCACCGAATGAACGCGTGTCATTAGCCGTTTTCTATTTCATTGGCGATGCTCTAGCTTGGTACCAAAACCTTGCTAACAACGACCTTCTTCCATCTTGGACGAACTTCAAACGAGAAGTGGAAAGGCGTTTTGGTCCTTCGGCTTATGAAGATCACGAGGCAACCCTTTTCAAGCTCGCTCAAACCACTACAGTTTCCGCATACCTCACCGACTTTGAAAGCATAAGTAATTGTGTCTCGGGCCTCAATCAACAAGCACTCCGTAGTTGCTTTATTTCGGGTTTGAAACCGGAAATTTGAAATGAATTGGCCGTCCTCCGTCCAAATACACTATACGAAGCCATTGGTTTGGCCAAAGCAGTTGAGGACAAAGTCTCAAATACTCCCAAAACAACCTCCTCAAAATTTGCCTACCACACCAAAACCACTCCAGTAGCTTCATCGACAAATTCATACACTTCTCAACAAACCACAACTAATTCTCCTAATCCCTTGCCACCTCTTTTGCCTACACCCAATAAACAAACAAACTCCCTTCCATTTACAAAGCTCTCTGTTGCGGCTCTTCAACAAAGGCGCAAAGAAGGTTTATGCTTTAATTGTCCGGAAAAGTACTTCCCAGGTCACAAATGCTCCCCACCGCAATTCTTGTTGATAATCGACAACGACGATAGGGACGAACCCATTGAACTCCAAACTATCCCACCCGAAACCATGTCAATCACACCTCCTGACCCTTCACAACTTTTATCCCTTTCAGACGTTGCATACTTCGGTTTCACGTCTCCACAAACACTCCACGCCACCGGTTACATTAATGGACATCCGGTCACCGTTCTCATCGATTGTGGCAGCACCCACAACATCATCAAACCCCGACTCGCAAAACTGTTGCAACTCGTCATCACACCTATCCCACAGTTCAAAGTCATGGTCGGCAACGGCGAATTCATTCAATGCGACGGCTTTTGTCCATCGGTCAATTTTCAGGTTCAAAAGGCTTCATTTCAAATTCCATTTTATATCTTATCGGTAGAAGGAACGGACGTTGTGTTAGGCGTAGCTTGGCTAGCCTCACTCGGCAGACTTTTCAATTCCGGAAATTGCTTTTAAAAAAGACGGGATCGATCATACCATTCATGGAGAATCCATCAACCGTATCTGCACACCAAGTTCCTTGTCCACCCTTCTACGCCATAATGACATTGCTTCTTTGCACACCCTCACTGTTGAAACCAAACCTTCATCACCACATGAAACATTACAACCTGTTGACAATAATGACCCTACCATCACCAAAATCATTCTCCAATTTCACACCTTATTTCAAGAACCACAGACCCTTCCACCAATCCGATTTCACAACCATCACATACCCTTAACAAACGAATCCACAACCGTAAATGTCAAACCTAACCGTTACCCACACTACCGGAAACAAGTTATGTCACAACTTATCTCGAAAATGCTCCGCAATGGCATTATCCAACCGAGTCAAAGTCCATTTTCTTCGCCGGTACTTTTGGTCAAATAGAAAGATGGTTCATGGCGATTTTGCGTAGACTATCGGGCTTTGAATGCGGTAACCGTCCGAGATCGTTTTCCAATTCCGACAATCGATGAACTCCTCGACGAACGTCATGGGGCAACAATTTTTTCTAAAATTGATTTACGCTCGGGATACCACCAAATCCGGGTTGCTCAACAGGACGTGCACAAAACGGCGTTTCGCACAACGGATGGTCACTACGAGTTCCCTATCATGCCGTTCGGTCTCACGAACGCACCAACTACTTTTCAATCCGCCATGAACGACCTCTTTAGGAAGGTACTTCGTTAATTTGTTCTTGTTTTTTTCGATGACATCCTTGTTTACAGCCACAACCAAATCGACCACTACCATCACCTACAATTCGTACTTCAGACCCTGTCAACCAACCAATACCACGCCAAGGCATCCAAATGTGTTTTCGGTGTCCATGAACTCTCTTTTTTGGGTCATAAGATATCCGCAAATGGCGTCGCTCCCGAACCCGAAAAAATCCATGCTATACAACAGTGCCCTCGGCCGTCATCCTTCACCACTCTTCGAGCATTTATGGGCCTCACCAGTTATTACCGAAGATTTGTTCCCTCTTATGCACGCATCGCATCACCTCTCACCGATATCCTAAAAGCCAACGAATTCGTGTGGAGTCCCGAAGCTCACCACGCATTCAACTCTCTCAAAACCCACATGAAAGCCTTAGTCACTTTAGCCCTCCCAAATTTTTCCGAACCATTTGATGTAACAACCGATGCTTCCGGGACTGCCATTGGAGCCGTTCTTTCACAAGACAATAAACCAATCTCTTTCTTCAGTAAGAAATTGTGTCCAACAATGTAAGCCCATTCCACTTATACCAAAGAGCTTTATGCGATCACCGAATCAGTTAAAAAATGGCGCCAATATCTTTTGGGTCGCAAATTTCGCATTTTTACCGATCACCACAGCCTAAAACACATCATAACCCAAACCATCCAAACCCCGGAACAACAAAAATGGGTCACCAAATTAATGGGTTATGACTTTGAAATCCATTTTAAACCTGGCCGTGAGAATCAAGTAGCCGATGCATTAAGCCGCGTCGAAATACCTTCCATGTTGGCTCTTTCGCACCCAACCGCAACTTGGCTAAATGAACTCCGTTCGTATTACTCGACGGACACCATAGGCCGAAAATTGGCTCAAGACATTCAAGCCGATGCTTCAGCTTTTCCTCACCACAAATTCCATGATGGCCTTGTTTATGTACATGATAAACTTCTGATTCCACCAATTTTGGACCTTAGGAATCGTCTTCTTCAAGAGTTCCACTCATCCTTCACAGGTGGTCATTCAGGAATTAATTCCACAGTCAAACGACTCTCCGGTACTTTCACGTGGCTCGGTTTAATAAAAGATGTGTCCGATTTTGTCGCTAAATGTGAAGTCTGCCAAGCCATTAAAAGTCCTAACCACAAGCCGTATGGATTAATCCAACCACTTCCAACTCCGAACCACCCATGGCATGACATTTCAATGGATTTTATAACAAACCTTCCACTGTCCAAAGGCAAAACCGCCATTTGGGTTATTGTCGATAGACTTTCAAAATTCGCGCATTTCATTTCGCTTCCTACTGGATATACATCCGTATCTCTAGCTGCCATCTTTATGCGCGAAATTTATCGTCTACATGGTCTACCCAAAACTATCGTATCGGACCGTGACCGGGTTTTTATAAGCAACTTTTGGAAGGAACTGTTTAAGTTGATGGGCACCCAATTGCTACATTCAAGTGCACATCATCCTCAAACAGACGGACAAACGGAAGTAGTGAATCGTTGTCTCGAAATGTACTTGCGAGCCTTTGTGTTCGATGAGCCGAAGAAGTGGAAAAGGTACTTATACTTAGCTGAATTTTCATATAATACAACTTATCACTCTTCAATTCAGATGTCACCTTTCAAAGCAATGTATGGTTGCGATGTCACGTCCATTCATGATTACATATCGGGTTCCACGAAAACAGCTTCCATAGAGTCATCTTTGCTCGATCACCAACGGCTCATTCAACAGCTCAAGAATTCAATCGAAGCGGCTAAGAAGAAAATGACCAAGTATGCTAACAAGAAACGTATGGACAAGAAGTTTGAGATTGGCGATTTAGTTTATTTAAGGCTTCAAAAATATCGCCAGTCCACAGTAGCAAGTCGCTCGAATCATAAGCTGGCCCGTCGATTTTATGGTCCTTATAAGGTGTTGGAACGAATTGGTGAAGTCGCGTACAAGTTGGAGCTACCAACAGGGTCCCGTATTCATCCGGTTTTTCACATTTCTCTTTTGAAAGCAAGCCATGGTGATCAATTTTCTAACAAAGGCAATTTGAAGAATTTCGGCGAAGATCAACAACTTGCATATTTACCGGAAACTATATTGGATGCCCGCTTGGATGCTAATGGGAACACGCAATATTTGGTCAAATGGGACAAGAAGCCGATGGAAGAAGCAACTTGGGAAGACAAGAGTTCACTCGAAGATATCATTCCACATTTTACTGACATTGAGGACAATGTTAATTTCCAAGAGGGGGGAGATGATACAGTCCAGGCCCAAACAGGAATGCCCAAGCGTGAAGTCAAGAGACCAGGCCGATATTCTGTTTAAATTGTTCTAGAATTTATTTGCTTAAGTATTTCTTGTTTTGTTTATTTAGTTGTGACTTGGTTTAGTAGTAGTTGTGCATGATTCTCTTAGTGGAGATCATGGCCTAAGAATAAGGGGTATGACATGGTGTACATGCCTTAGTGGGATGGTGGACATGTAACCTCATTTACTATTTAAGTTGTGTTTGTGTTAATGAAAAAAATTAGAAAATTGCTCCAACAAAGTTGTCCCTTCTTCATCTAAATTTCTAGAGCCTAATCCCCTCTAAGGATTACCCTATCAAGATCCCTTTCCCTTGTTGTTTGATAGCCTCTTGTTGAATCTTTCTTTACCCATGCATTTGTTAGTTTTTTAGGAAATTGAAGGTTATTGTTATGATTGTCAGGTTTCTTTGCTTCTTCCGTCACGCAAAAATGGGGATTTTGGATAGGAAATTGAAGGTTTGTTGTTATCATTTGATTTATTTTATGTTGTTTTAGGTGATCAATGGAGATTGCATATACATTAGCTAGGCTTAAATTCACTATAGAACATGATCATATTTATAGTCTTTTATTAGCAGATCATATAATTTTGCAGAATGTGTAAAAATAATTAGTTTCATTCTGCTGCCTTTAATCTTTTCAAATGTTTTAAGATAGATAAAAGTATACAGATGTTTTAAATTAAAATTGGTTGTTTCAATATTAAGTCTCTTTTTAGAGCATTCACATTTGGTCCACTAAATCCCCTCTATCAAATTACACTAAAAATCACTACTCCACCTCTAAGAGCACTCTCATCTCTTCCACCAAAACTCCTTCATCAAATTATACTAAAAATCACTATTCCACCCTAAAATTTTCTCTCTCATTTTTAAAATAATAATATTTTTTATACTTTTATCATTATATTTTCTCTCTACTCACTCACAACCACTTCCAAAAATATTAAAATATTTTTATGGGTGAATAGTAGTTTTTCAAATATAGGGGTGAATAGTGCTTCCACCAAATATTTTGTCTCTCATTCACTCACAACCACTTACACCCACCCCATATAATTTGGTGGACACACTCACATACATTTGGTTCCCCAAATGGGAATGCTCTAAATCCTCTCTTCTGATTAAAATAATAATATTTTTTCATTATATTTTCTCTCTCATCACTCACAACCACTTACAAAAATATTGAAACATTTATAGAGTGAATAATGTCCCCTCAAATATAAGGGTGAATAGTGCTTCAACCAAATATTTTCTCTCTCCTTCACTTACAACCACTTACACCCACTCCATATAATTTGAGGGAAATATAAATTTGGTAGACCAAATGTGAATGCTCTAATTAAACTTTATATTACCCGCCTAGTACGGTGAAAGCTCTATACATATGCAAAAGAGATTATATATTGGATATGGTTCAAATTTGAACACAATATAAATAAGAAATTAGAGCATTCACATTTAGTCCACCAAATGTATGTGAGTGTTTCCTTTAATTATATAGGGTGGGTGCAAGTGGTTGTAAGTGAAGGAGGGAGAAAATATTTGGTGGAAGAACTATTCATCTTTATATTTGATGAGACACTGTTCACCCCTATAAATATTTTAATATTTTTGTAAGTGGTTGTGAGTGATGAGAGAGAAAATATAGTGATAAAAGTATGAAAAAATATTATTATTTTAATTAAGAGAGAAGATTTAGAGATAAAATAGCGATTTTTAGTATAATTTAATAGAGGGAATTTGGTGGACAAAACGTGAATGCTCTTAAATTCACTTGCGCACTACATGATCCCCTATAAGCAATATGTAAACAATTAATCGCTAAGCTATAAGCCGGTATTCAAAACTGCCAGTTAACAAAAAGAATCACGAATACTTTCACAATCATACATACACTAACGTTAGAGCAGATTAATAGAAAAACTGGTGCAAAATAGAGATGTACCTGGTGTTGACTATTTAGTTTGAGGGATTGATTCGAGGAAGATGTGGAGAAATGGAAAATCAAAGTAATAGACATAATCTATTTGTATTGAAGTACCATGGTTGAAACGTTGGTTGAGAACTCCGTACTTGCATTTCGAAAACCACGAATTTTGTCATTTTGAATGGTCGATTAATTAGAGGTTTAAAATATTAGAATATAGTATTTAGTGTTAAATTCAAAGCTTCGTTTCATATAGAGACATATTACATAGGAACATACGACACTTGAAACACATACATTTCAAACTATTTTGCTACAGGGTCTTAAATTCAACGTATTTTTGTTCCAATATTTTACTAGTGGGTTAGCCCGTGCGATGCGGCGGGTGTCACCGAGTCTGTTTAGGAGAGCGCAATCTAACCCGATCTGTCGTAAACACTGATTATATTTGGTATTATTTTTGGATAACGCAATACTTATTTCTCAAGTTCTTATAGTATTATCAAGTTTATAAAACTTCAACTGTTATAAAGTAGCTAATTTTATATAAAAGATTATAACAAAGCATGAACCATTATGAATGGTTTTATATGGTTTCTATTTAATGTGTTCAACTTCAAAGTAATTGTAGAGTTAAATGTTATGAGCTCTCATAAACATTTCTTGATTTTTGATTTCTTATTGATTAAATACGGTGTTTAAAGACAAATTTGCACCTCAAAAGTATTTATTATATACATCGTGTGTTGTATTATAAGCAATTAAACATGTACCTCTTAATTTTTAAGAAGGTCTTGTCAAATGCTTTATAATATAATCTATATTATCTTATTAAGGAGGAGTGTTGGCCAACATAGTCATTTTCATTTCCGTACAACTGAAAAAGCAACATGTACAACATACTTAAGCAAGAAATTTAAGGGTATTATGGGCATAGTTGTGACAATTAAGACACTTAGGAGGATATGTTTGTAATTTTACCATCATTATCTAACTCACATATTAAAATTCTATTCCAATCTAGCCCTCACCATACCAATAGATTATCCATTGAATTGTCTTTAATAATTGTTTTAATTGTGTTTATTGAAAGTGTGAGACCTTTGAGTGTCTTTGATGAAGTGTATATGTCACATTCCCTTACGTCTTAACATTCATATGCTTCCCATTCCTTTCATTCTTGATACACAATCACATATAATACTTGGTGAACATAGCTGTGATTCTTTGATATTGCCATATTGCAAGTATGTTGTTTACTTTTCTCCTTCTTTGAGAGTTGTTAATTTGTGCCATTTATAACAATAATATAATTTGGTCACAACAGTGCTGTTTATTGTTGAGATGTTTCAAAATGGTTGCTGAGCTTGCATTGAGGCATGTTGCTGGTGGTGTAAGAGATGTTGCTGCCAAGAATGAGGTGACTTATTAAACTCATAATTTGTTGACATATTTGATTATTTTCTTATTTATATAGTTTAATATTTAGAAACACACACACATGGTGTATATTCACAACTGTTATGATGTAGTGTGGTCTTAGTCTTATTTGTTTCACATATTTTATTAAATCCTTTACCATTTTGTATTTAATAATTTTTAGATTCGAGAATTGATCTTAGATCTTTTCCTAGATACAGACTACCTCACTCTTGTTAGATTGAACAACGAGAATGAACTCCGGTGACTTGATCAAATTCCGGTCTGTGATACACAACTTATTTGTTGTAATATCGTAAGTCCACAAAGTTGTCCTTTTGCTTTGCCAATATGTTCATATATTTTTTTTCCTTTTTTTGATACGTAGTTGGACTATATTAGGCCTGAGTTTAGATCAAGGCTTGATGCCTTAACAAGGTTTGTTTTGAAAAGACTAGGCCTAAGCAAGTTGGATATATATATATATATATATATGTGTGTGTGTGTGTGTGTGTGTGTGTGTGTTGTTATGACTGGATCACACTGGACCCATTTTTGCTCATATCGATCAGTCATTTCTAGATGCTCTTAATAACGATGCAGTGTTTACTATAAAAAACTGGTTTGAGGAAGCGACCCGACCCAAACCGATCTGGGACCGGTATTTCCATGTCTGATTCCAGTTCTATAAGGATCGCCGGTTCCCCATCGATCCCACATTTTTCTTATCTAACCTGACCTTAACCGGTGTTAAATCAAACCGCTCCTAAACCTGTTTAGGAAAAAAACGACATTGTTTATTAAAAATGAAACTTGATTGTTCTCCTTTTACGCTTATTACCAGTCAATTTGTACTTGTGAGTAGTATCTTATATAGTTATATGTAATGATATTATGTTGCTTTAAGCAATCCCCTAATATTTTTCAATAAAATTCGATACATATTCTTAGTACTGTATATGCTATTTTTTTTGCACTATCTAACCGCTTTTGTGCAATTTGTCTGCAACATTCTAAGTGAAGTGTTTTTTTCTTTTTTTCAATTTTGTTGCAATATGTTTTCCTACATTATTTTAATAACTTTTGTTATTTTTGCAGTCTTTGGAATGGAGAATTCTAGCAATGAAGGAGTTGTTGTTGATGATTATGTGGTGTCATCTCTAGCCGTAAGAAAGAGAAACATGAGTTCTGTGCGGAACTATTTTGAAATGGTAGAAGGAAACCCAGGAGAAGAGATTATATGCAAATGCAAAGCATGTGGAATCAAATACAAAGCTTCGAACAAATATGGGACCGGCTATCTAAAAAGACACTTGCAAAAATGTGTTAAAGTGACTATTAAAGATATTGGAATGTGAAGAAACTCAAAAACGAAAGACCTTTTGAATGTAACTACATGTATTGTGGTTTTATTAACATTTATTATGTACATTTTTGCATTAGTCTTTTCAGTATCACTTGATAATACATGGTTGAGGAGGTGGTTTTGAAATATTATAGTATTTTATGTTATATAATTTTGGGTTCGACTTATTAATTTTAAAATATGTAGGAAAATAAAAAAGTTTCAGGTCAAACGGGTTGGTTTCGGGTTAACCCGTTAAAAAATGAGTCGTGTTCGGGTTAGTGTGTTTATCACATTTTTTGGGTTCGGGTCGTGTTCGGGTTTGTGTAAATTTCTCGGGTTCGGGTCGGGTTGAACCCACCAACCTGAGAACCCGACCCGTTTAGCACCCCTGATTTTGATAGAAGCTAGCTTCTTCAATTCAAGTTCAGCTTCTTTTCATTTTGATAGGAGTAGGTGCTTGCTGCTCGCTCGCTGCCTACTAAACCTTTACTGCATTGTCGTTCCCTCTCTTTAATCTTAAGTAAAGCGAAGTCAAATCAATAAAGTGAAAAATACAAGTTTAAAGCTTTGTTTCACTTCATTCAAAAAAAGAACAATAGATTTCCCACTATATTATAGGAAAAAGGTTCTCTTTGATAGAAGTCATAGGGAAGTTCAGAAGGATCTGATCGTAGATAAAGACTGAACCCTGTGCAGGGGTGGTGGTGGATGTAGCCAAGTGGATCAAGGCCGTGGATTGTGAATCTACCACGTGCGGGTTCAATCCCCGTCATTCGCCCATCAATAAATGGACCATTTGTTACGGAGACAGAAGACAAACCTATAAAGTTTTTTTTTCTGCGCTGCGTTGGGGCGGCTTTTTTCTTTCACAATAAGACCTGGACGATTATCCCCACCCTCGGTAGCTTACGTGTTTATGTCCATCCCTGGTCGAATACATATTCCTTTATCTTTCTCCCTTATTGATGTTACCTAAATTTGCGCCAGTGTGTCCACACCCCCCTAAACTGACTTTACGAGGAATCCATTCTTTAGGACTTTGTGGGTTTGTTCTTTGCAATTAAATTTCACAAGGGATGTTGAGCCAAAAAAAAGAATCACTCCCCTTGATGTGGTGTTGTGATATATTTATACATCTGTCTATCAAATAAACATTTTTTTATTATCATTATTTTTTAAATTTTATGGATCTTTGACTTTTATAGTCATTTGAATCTATCCTTGTTAAATTAAATAAAAAATAGAAAATATGTCATAATTAAATGATGAAATTTGGCATTTGTTGACTCATTGAAATTAAACCGTCTCAATTTGGTTCCATAATAACAACTACGAGGCGATAAAAAAGAAATACCCGCCGCAACGCGCGGGCAACTTTACTAGTATAGATATATAGATATAGATATAGATAGTATAGATATAGATATAGATAGATATAGATATAGATTAGGCACCCATCAATTCTTTCCTAGCCCCAACTTAATATTTTATTTCTAGCCTAATTCCAAAGCCTAATAGCATCTATAATAATGTTAACCCCAACAACTCCAAACTCATACCACTTTATTCCAAATCACAACCTTTTCAACCATACTTTTTTCCTTCAACTATAAACCATTCCAAACTTACATTTCATCACCCACTTTTTCTCTTATTTAATTTCTACACCATACAAAAAAAAAACTTTTTTTTTAATTTAATAGCATAAAGTACAAAAGCTGGGCCCACCCCAACGCCTAGCGGACCATCCGTTTGAGCAAACCCCTCCAAACCAGACCAACACCTCTAAGTGGAATTTTAAACTTTGTTTGGTCCGTCCACTTCCATTGTGGATGCTCTAATTGAACTTAGCACGGGAGACATTGGAGACGTCCAGCAACCATTTGAATGATGCTTCTACCAAATCTATTTCCCATAATGTTAAAAGGGTTTGGTTAGATGCACATGGCTTTTTTTAATCTAGACATCCTCACGTTCTGTGGAGGCCTCAATATGGAAAGCAAAAAAAAAAGTAGATTTCTATGGGCCGTGGAGACCCCTACAATGATTGGCAATGATTGGTAGTGAGTATGATAAGTGGGGCTGTGAAAATGAGATGTGTGGGTATCCTATGGGCCGTGGGGACCCCCATGGGTTGTGGGATGCCATTTGCCAGATTTCCATGGGCCGTGAGGACCTCTATGGGCAGTGGAAACCCACTATTTTTTTTGTATGTATTTT
The DNA here is from genome assembly GCA_028751855.1 of Ambrosia trifida. Lineage (NCBI taxonomy): Eukaryota > Viridiplantae > Streptophyta > Magnoliopsida > Asterales > Asteraceae > Ambrosia > Ambrosia trifida. The sequence goes on along the minus strand of CM054122.1, from coordinate 150,238,005 downwards.
AAGTATGATATTTGTGTTTTTTATATAAAAATATCATTTCTTATTATAAATATAAATTAACGTATACAACAATTTTTTTCCACTTAATAATTCGGTATATATGATATTTGTTAAACTATATCTATTTATTTAATTTATTTTTGCCACCCGTGTAACACGAGGGTTTTAAACTAGTATATACTAGTGGGTTGGCCCGCGCGTTGCTGCGTGGGCGATATTTTGTACCGCGGTACTTGTTTACGGTAGTTTTCGTATTTGTATAATACTTTTACAAAAGTCTATTTATGGTTCTTTTTCTGAAAGGTTTTAGGTCAGTAGCATCATAGTGGTGGACATACGTCATAAGTGTCACATTTATCAAGTACTTCAATAATCATTGATGCAATAAAATAACACACAAATTATTATGGATGGAAGCAATATGGTTGGAATCATCATAAACAAAACGGATACAAACAAATCATAATGAACTAAATAAAATAACCATACGAATAAACAAATGTAACTAATACGAAACAAATATATAATCAAATGAGCCGTATGGTAAGGAGTAATACCCCTTGAGCACAAAACAAATTTTGTACATAAACTCGTATGGTAAGGACTAAGAGTAATATGAGTTTGATAGAAGTGGAAGTGCAAGTTGTGTTGTGTTGCCATAGTTTGTTTTTCGGTGCATGTGGGTATATTGGAAGAAAAATGAGAATGAAGGAGACTTAAAAATACTGATGTTGAATTTGGTTACAAAATCTTTTTATAAGCGTTTCACTATTCAGTAACAGGCATTTGAGTCTACTAATTAATCATAAATTGACTTAATAATTTAAGGTAGGGGTGGGCATACAAAAACCGAAACCGAACCGGTAACCGAACAAAAAATAACCGAAACCGAATTAACCGATCGGTTACGGTTAACATATGGCCAAAACCGAACCATTTGGTTACGGTTTCGGTTTTCCCTTCTTTCGTAACCGAAATAACCGAAACCGAACCGATAGTTATGTACTTAAGTATTTTTCATACATATATCTATGTATTTGGAACATATTTTCATGTATTTTCGGTATCTTTCATGTATATCTATGCATTTGAAATATATCTTTTATGTAACTCATGTATTTTTCATGTATATCCATATAATTGAAACATTTTTTATTTGTTTCCTCAGTATTTCATGTATTTTTCTTGCGTTTTCTTATATATTTGTATTTTTTAAAAAGATTAAAATACTTTACTAACTATTTTAATTTTATAATTTTGCACAAGTTTTATGTTTGGATATTAACCGAACATAACCGAAACCGAACCGATAACCGACATAATAACCGAATTAACCGAACCGACGTAACCGAATGGTTTTGGTTATGGTTTTTCTAAAAACCGAACTTCGGTTATCGGTTTCGGTTATATGTAAAAACCGAACCGAACCGACATTTGCTCACCCCTAATTTAAGGTAGAAATGCTCGCGCGTTGTCACGGGTAGCTATGCTTTTTAGGCTCACGTCACGTGGCGTGACGAATTAAATGTAATTTATTTTTAGTACTTATATAAGGCATAATTAGGTCATCTTCATGCGTCACCTTCATAAATTGAATTAATACTAATGTTGCTATTGTAGAAAAGGAGAAGAAAACACCAAGCAGGCCAGAAACAGGGCAAAAGAGGGGAAACATGCAACAAAGCAATGCACATAAAGCTTAAGAAACTTATAGTATTAGTTACCGTTATGGGTGGTAAAATGGGTAGGTTGGATAGGTTTGGTTGTTGGGTCAGAATGGGTTTGAGTTAGGATGGGTATGGGTCAAGATAGGTAGATTAAAAAAATGAGTTAGAATGGGTTGGGTCAGGATGGGTTGGGTCAAGATGGGTTTGGGTCTGGATGGTTTGATTTGGATAGGTCAAATCAAAATATTAAAAAAAATTAAAATAACAATACAAAATTTAAAAAGTAAATAAAAAAAGTAAAAAAAAAAACAAATTTAAAATTAAAAAAACAAAAATAAACTTAAAAAATAAAGATTTAAGGGATCCAAAATATTTCATTTCGAACCGGACCAGTTCCACCCTATCGGGCTGGTTATCAACCCGGACCGTTACGACCCCGCCGGGCCCGATAGAGACCGGACCGTTTCGACCCGGCCTGGCCCGGTAGCGACCCGGAACGTTTCGACCTGGCCGGGCCCAGTAACGACCCAGACCGTTTCAACCTCACCCGTTGTAACACCCCAACCGATGGCGGAAACATCGAGGTGTTACGTAGTGACGATTGTTCAATAGCTCATGGACTAAAAGTGTAAATTTTGATATATTGATTAAGTAGTTTATTATATTGAAAGAAAAATACAAGATACAATAATTCTAAAGTGACAACTAAAACTGAATTACAATGAATCCAAAATCTAAGTAAAAATTCCAAAAGCTTAAAAGTCATCTCATAAATAACCTGAAACATGTACGAAAATAGTATATGTCAATAAAAAAATGTATTGGTGAGCATACCCTGTTTGAATACATATAGTAGAAAAAGAGTTTCGCAATTCATATATGCGCAAACGTTATGAAAATGACGGCATATTAAATAAAATTTAACTAAACCATTGAATGAAGTATAAACTAATAAAACCATGATGAAGAACAAAAGTAAAGCATTAAGATTTAAGACATATAAAACATGCTCTTTTGACAACGACAAAATGCATTAAAAATATATATTTGAAAATAACAAAATATTGGAACTACATTTTAGTTTGCAGTAAAAATGCACTTTTAAAAAACAATTAAATGTAGCAAATTAAAGATATTGATATATGGTTGTTAGGTGTCTTTTGTTAGACAATTAAATATAGCCAAATTTTGTTAGACAGGTAAGAGAAGTATGAAGTGAAAACACACCTTGTTATGTGTGGCAAAGAACGCTTGGTCTTTACAAGTTCCAGATAGAACATGTTGCTTCGCTCCAATCTACTTTTACACTACCGGGACCATAATGTTCAATGTTTGACTCAAAAGTCAAAACTTGTCCACCTATGACGTATTAGTGAAGAGCAGGGCAATAAAGTTTTTTTTTTTTTTTTAAGTGGTTGCCTTTATACATGTTTTTTTTTAACGATCAACTAAAATATTGCCGGGTACTCTGTACGCGGCCCCCAATGGCCGAAAGGGGCCCAGACGGCCTCTAGTCCGTACGGGCAGAGCCCTTCGGCCTACCCGTCTCCTGTTTCAGGGAAAACCTGGCCCACAATAGTTGGGATTATTTATTTCCATTATTTCTTATATTTATAACGTAACATGACTAAGGCGATACCTAATAGGGATGCAACCCAAAAATATGTTTCAATAAACATGTCGCACTGGGAATGACCTACTTAATTGTTGGTTCAGGCCCCAAAAGAACACACTACAAAACTCAGTGCACTATCAACCTTTAGTATGTCTATATGAGACTATAAGAAAAGATGTTCTGTTGCTTTAAAAAAAAAAACTGTATATTATTCCATGCATACAAATGCCTTATATAGGCATACAAGACACCTGACTCAACCACACACTTTAACACACCCAACTTTCACATTGACTTTTACTTATTCAAACTAACCTTTCTAAACCATTAACCACATAACTTTAAGCTAACAACTTGACACATTAAACTAAATAAACCTGTTGACCCGTTTCATGACCCGTACACAATCCAAACAACTTGGAACATCAAAATTATACCCAACATTCACCCCCTTAATCTTGATGTCTTGACCCGTTTTGTCACAGGACACCCGTCGTCTCAAACTCGGACTTCAATCAAATCTTCACATGACTTTGAGTCGTACAGCCCCGGCTTCTGGTCCGAACGATTGCCATCGCCAGTTGCTGCTCTTTCTTTAAGATTCACAAAGAATCTCGCTTCTTTCTAGTTGCTACAACATCACCATGAATCAAAAAGATTCGTCTCTGCTACTTGTTCATACACAGCACGTTCACACACAACACCCTTTTTGGATAATTGGATCTCCAAAGATTAACACGGAAACTTTTTTTTTTCTTTGCCATCTTGTACAGCCACCAAAACTTTCCTCAAGTGGCCTCCTTTTTCTATTTTTTTCTTTTCGTACACTACTCAAGAATCCTTCACCACAAATTCTCTTGTTTGACTTTTCAACCACAAAGTCCAAACTCTCTTCTCAAATCAAAACAACTCTCTTTATCCCATGTACTCACAATTCCTTTGAAGTCCCACACGCAGGTTTTTTTCTTTTCCTTTTCTTGATTCACACAGAATTTAACCTTTCTTGCTCACACACATCTCGATCAATCTTCTACTCAACTGCACCAACACACCACTTCAAAATCGGTACCTTCTTTAGCCGCTGTCTTCTTGATCTTCCTTTGGCTTCCTTATTCATGGTCTTCACTTTCGTCTATCAGAACCTCATTCAATCAAACCAAATGCACATATTCTTCTTATCAAATATTTTGCTTACCAAATAAGACCAGATAAAAGAAAAATGTGCGGCTTAAAAGGGGTTAAAGGCATAAACCAAAAATATCCAATTTTGTTTAAATAATACCTTCAATTCTCAACAATACCATAGTTATCAAAGGCATTAGGCGCACTCAAGGCGTATAGGTCTCGCTTGGGGCCTAGGCGCAAGAGGCAAAAAGGCGAGGGCCTACCATTTAATATCATCTAATTAGTATAACAAGTTATAAAAATATTGGTGTATTTACCTGACGCTTTTATCACTTGTTACTTCCCTGGATAATGCATAAAATATAAAAATAATTGAAGGTAAGTGATTTTTAGTTCAACCTTTTTCAGTTGCAGCTCTAAAGGTTCAAATTTTCAGTTCCATTGATCTTGTACATGTAGGAATTGGAACCAAAAGCACAAATACAAGACACCTGTAAGTTTTACATAGATAATTAGCGGAAATATCTTTATACATAACAAATTATAAGAGGTTTTGCACCCTAGGGAAACAAAGTGGGCAATCATCTGCGATTTCTAAAATTAATTTTTCAAGAGCAAAAGCTAAAAGTCTTCCATCAATAATAAAATCAAACAAAACGACCTACTTTTAGATGTAGCTAAATCAATATGTGATCTTCATTCTCACGTTCGCTTCTCTAGCTTTCTGTAAATTCCTACAAAGAACCAAATTTATAAAATATATATTAAGTGATTTATAAATTACAGATCAAAATCAAGAGTTATTACAAATTTTAATCAAAACCTTGTTTACCCTTTTTGCTTTGGCCGTCTATCTTGAACTGTTATATCACAAATATGCCTCATATCTTTCAATCCATCTATGTTAAAATCATAAAATAATCAAATGCAAACTTGAAAACCGTAACATTGAAATTCCAATGCACAAAATCCAAACACACTTAATTCAAAATTGTAGCTAAAATTTGATTTATGAAACTAAAGAAGAAATAATAAATCGCACAACAATAATTTGAAAAAAAAAACGAATTGAAAAGAGAGCAAGGGCTTGGAAACTTACTACTATTGTTGTTGCGATAAAAACCCTCACATATCTTGAGGGGAAAATGGAGATAAGAGAAATGGTAAAGAAAACCATGTATACTCCTCTAATCTTCTTTCTTTTCTGAATCATCGTCATCTTCATCGACCACATATTGTTCCTCCTCAACCCCATCCTATGTCTCTGCACCCTCCTCTACCTTGGTCGTTTAATATGAAGATACAGAGGTGGAGTGAGTGGTAAGTGAAAGGATGATGGTTGAGTGAAGAAACAAATAAAGCTGATAATTATGTGATTGAGTTATGGCGAATTAAAGAAATTATAGGTTATTAGATCACTCACATCCCATCCACCAAATGTATGTGAGTGTGTCCACCAAATTATACGGGGTGAGTGTAAGTGGTTGTGAGTGAAGGAGAGAGAAAATATTTGGTGGAAGCACTGTTTCACCCTAAATATGAAAAGCTACTGTTCACCTCTATATATATTTTAATATTTTTGTAAGTAGTTGTGAGTGAGGAGGGAGAAAATGTAATGATAAAAGTATGAAAAAGTATTATTATTTTAATTAGGAGAGAAAAGATTTAGAGGTGAAATAGTGATTTTTAGTGTAATTTAATGGATGGGATTTGGTGGAGGGGATGTGAATGCTCTTAGTCGATTGATCTTTCAAGAGGTGATGTACAAGTATAGACAAGGGTATGGATGGAACATTATTTTCATATTGCAAATGGGGAGGTGAGTGAAATGTCAATATTACCCTCATAAGTGTCACAATTATTCCTATAATACCCTTAATTTTGTTGTTTGAGTATGTTGTACTTGTTGCTTTAAAAATTGTACTCACGTCAAAATTCCAATATGGTACATCACTCCTCCTTTATAATGTATTATAGATTATAGATTATAGATTATAAATTATAGGGGGTGTTTGGGATTGAGTTGAAAAATGACTTATTGACTTATTAACTTTTTGAAAAGCCAATAAGTTAATAAGTGATTTGGAAAAGCACCAAATCCTGGCTTTTCAAAATGACTTATTGACTTATTGGCTTTTTCAAAAAGTTAATAAGTCAATAAGTTGTTTCCAAACTCAATCCCAAACATGCTTCTAGATATTAAAATTAAAATCGGAAGAATAAATTTTATGCTGACACATGACATCTTTATAGTCATTCATTACAATAGGTCAAGGATAAGTAGTCCAACACCACTTGTAGCCTAGTTGGTTGAGGGCCTAAAGTTTCTTATGGGAGGCTTGAGTTCAATTCCCACTAGCTACATTTGGAGGACATTAGTGGAGGGGAAATGAGGGATGACCCAGCCATTGGATTGGGTTCGAGTCCTGATCCCGACTGATTTTACCGATTATTTCACCGTCGTGCCTTCGGGCGGGTGAGTGGTCGGGTTTTCCCGGGAATTGGTGGCAATTGGTGGCCCGGGTACTCTCGAGTACCTGATTCGCCAAAAGGGTGACCGAGAGTGCTCGGAATTGATTCATTGGCCGTTCAAAAAAAAAAAGGACAAGGATATGTAAAACTTGAGTTATAACATAAAAAAGCACTATTATATTGATAGAGAAAGTATAGGGTACAAAGTTTCTTAATGTGAGAAGTGTAGGAAGCCACCACATATTGACACGTGTAAACCATGGTTAACTATACCTAACTCAAAACACCCTTCCTTCCTTCCTTTTTGTGGTAGATCTGAACTAACCACCCTTCTCACAAACTTTAACTTCATCTTCATCATCTGATCCACTAGAAGAGCTCGATCCCTCATCAATATAGATGGTTTATACTCCTCATCATCAGCTTCCAACCCCACCTTTTTACCTTTTTTATTCTCTTTTTTCGTAATCGAAACCGAACCCGACCTCAATCGTTGTTCGACTTCAACCCGACCTCAATCGTGGCTCAGATCTAGTCACTTCCCTCTATCTTTGAAGAAGACAACCAAGCCAACATCTCTTTATCTCTGGCTAATCACAAAACAAAGGAAAAAGAAGAAAAAAAAGACAAAAAAAACAACCAATCCATAAAAACCTTACCCCAACTATGTGTGAATATAGTTGTTTGTATAGAGTAATAGGTAATAGAATGAATTGGATCGAATGTGCTTTTTCTCATTATTCACAGAAGATTATATAGTGGCTACAACATTAATACAATGACTTGATTTTAGGAAAACTATTGACTAGACTATTGACTATGACTAAATAATTACAGAGGCATAAAGGTAGCTCTTTGACTATGACTATTGACTGTTGACTGTTGACTGTTGACTATTGACTATTGATTTGTGTTAATACACCCCTGCAAGATGGAGGATTCATTGGATACACCAATCTTGGAGCGAAAGAAAAGAAACGGTGATCTTGGAAGTGGTTTTGTGAGGACATCAGACAGTTGATCATTTGAGCTAATGTGAGAGACCTTTAAGTGACCGGCATTGACTTGTTCATGAACAAAGTGGTAGTCGAGGGCAACATGTTTCATGCGGGAATGGTACACCGGGTTGGCACAAAGGTAGGTGGCGCCGGTGTTGTCACAGAAAAGAGATGGTGTACGTGTCGTGTGAAGACCGAGTTCTTGGAGAAGATTTTTAACCCATTATATTTCAGCTGCGGCGTTTGCTAGTGCTTTGTATTCTGCTTCAGTGGATGAGCGTGAGACCGTTTTTTGTCTTGATGAACGCCATGAGATGATGTTGGATCCAAGATATAACATATAACCTGTAGTAGATCTTCCTCCGTCATGTAGGCCTCCCTAATCAGAATCTGAGAAAGCATTTAAATCAAGTGAGGACTGTTTATTTAACAATAACTCATGGTGCAATGTTCCTTTCAAATAGCGGAGAACCCGTTTGAGAGCTTGCCAGTGTGACTGTTTTGGGTGGTGCATAAACTGGGAGAGTTTGTTGACAGCGAAAGAGATATCAGGGCGGGTGAAAGCAAGGTATTGAAGTGTGCCAACAAGTTTGCGATAAGGAGTTGGGTCAACGGGTGGAGAGGCATCCGAAGGGATAAGCGGTTCAGAGACGCTTAGAGGGGCGAGGACCTCTTTGGCACCATCCATTTTGAAAGTGGTTAAGATGTCCTGAATGTGCCTGTGTTGGGAGATGAATAGACCATGAGGAGTTGGAATGATTTCGATTCCTAGGAAGTGATGTAGAGGGCCTAAGTCTTTGATCGAAATTTTTTTGCTTAGGGCTTGAACAAAGATGTCCATGAATGGATTATTGTTTCCAGTGAGGACAATGTCGTCAACGTAGACGAGTAGGTAGCAAGTGTTTCCATTTGTGTTGTAGACAAAAGGAGACGCATCAGAGAGACATTTTTTAAAACCGAAGCTAATGAGGAAGGCGGTTAATTCATTGTACCAAGCCCGCGGGGCTTGTTTAAGGCCGTAGAGAGATTTCTTGAGTTTGCAAATGTGATTAGGAAACACCGATTTTGCAAATCCGGGTGGTTGAATCATGTACACATCCTCATGTAAGGTGCCATGAAGAAATGCATTATTGACGTCTAGTTGGCGTAACGACCACCATCGAGAGAGTGCGATGGAAAGAACAGTACGAATGGTGACAGGTTTCGTTACCAGACTAAAGGTATCAAAATAGTCCTTACCGTACTGTTGATGAAACCCTTTTGCGACTAGGCGCGCTTTAAATTTATCAATAGTTCCATCGGGTTTTCGTTTGGTTCGGAATACCCATTTGCATCCGATTGGATTTTGGGTAGTATGAGGGACAAGCTCCCACGTATGGTTTTGAAGAAGAGCGTTGTATTCAAGATCCATTGCTTGTCGCCATTGTGGATCTTTCATCGCTTGGATGTGAGTAGAGGGCTCAATGGATGTAGGAAGTGGGTGAAGTGTGGTGGAGTTGATGAAGTTGGAATTGTAATATTTTGGGTTAGGATTGCGAGACCGTTGTGGGCGAGTAGAGGTGGTAGGAGAGGGGTTAGTTGAAGGAGTTTGAGATGAGGGGGTGGTAGAGTCATTGGAAGGTTGTGTAGGAGTGGAGGATTGTGGAGATGAGGACTGTGTATGGACAGTGGAGGACTATGTAGAGGACAAGAGTTGTGTAGGGTTAGGGGAATATTGTGTAGGTGTAGTAGAAGGTTGTGTATGGTCAGATGAGTGTTGTGTAGTATTAGGCAACTGTTGTGTAGGCGCAGCAGAAGGTTGTGTAGGGTCAGGAGAGGGGTGTGTAGGAGGTATGGGTTGGGGTGTGGGATCGATGGGAGGTTGTGTAGGGTGTGAAGGCTTTGTAGGATTTGGTATGTTGTGAAGAAATGATTCATAGGTGACAGTGGGAGATGCGGAGTTATTTGTGTGGGATGGGAAAATGTGTGGTATGAATTCAACATGGCGAGAGTGATATAGTTTGTTGGTGGCTGGATCAAAGCATTTGTATGCTGATCTGGAAGAGGAGTATCCAAGAAAGATACATGATGCGGAGCGAGATTGTAACTTGGAGGTGTTGTATGGGCGGAGCCAAGGATAGCAAAGACATCCAAACGGTTTTAGTTTGAAGTAGGTGGGAGCAACATTGAATAACATGTCATAAGGTGATTTGTTGTTCAAGATGGTGGTGGGTAGACGGTTGATGAGATAAGTTGCGGCTTGAAAGGCATGCGACCAAAATTGTGATGGGAGTTGAGCATAGTGGAGGAGGGCAAGGCCCGTTTCAACAACGTGTCGATGACGACGTTCGGCCACCCCGTTTTGTTCGGGTGTATGAGGGGGTGTGGTGTAGTGAGAAATTCCATGAGTTGTGAGAAATGGTTTAAGACCAATGTATTCACCACCATTGTCGGTAAATAGAGAGATAAGAGGTGTTTGAAAAAAAATTTCCACTAGTGATTTGAATTGTGGAAAAAGGATGGAGACGTCGGATTTTCTTTTTATCGGATATAATCAAATGTATTTAGAAAAATAATCGACAAATATGACATAGTACTTGAAGCCGTCAATGGATGTTTGGACTGGACCCCATACATCTGAGTAAACGAGTTGCAATGGTTTCTTTGCAACAAATGAGTTTTTACCAAAAGAAATTTTATGGCTTTTATTTAACAAACAAGATTTGCAATGAAAAGACTCGGGTGACACTTTATTACCATTAAGTCCTAATTTAGAAATTAAGGACTTGAAGACTTGAAACGAAGGATGTCCAAGGATATGGTGCCACGCAAGTAGAGATCTTGTTGTTGTTGCATTGATTTGAGGAGAGAGTGTGGTTGGTCCGTAGTAAACGTCATTGACGTTCACGCCCCGCATGAGATGCGCCCCCGTGCGTAGATCCTTAACCACGAAATGATATGGAAAAAATTCAACAGAAACTTGATTAGTACGACTAAGTTTTGCAACAAAGATAATATTATTACGAAGAGATGGAACGATTAAGACATCGTTTAAGAAAAGCGGTCTTGAGTTGGTGTGAAGGGTTGTTTGACCAATGTGTGTGATAGGAAGGATTTTACCGTCACCTAAAACAATCTCATCCGGGCCACCATATTCGGAAAGAACATGCATTTGGTTGTTGTTGTTGTTGTTAGTGTGATTGGAAGCGCCTGTATCCCACATCCATGGAGTGTTTGGAACCTTAGTGTGAGAAGATGTATTGTTCACAACCGGGTATGAGTAGGAATCATGAGTAGAGACTTGATGGTCGCGTAGGAAGCGACGAAGTTTGCGACAATCTTTCGTTACATGACCGGGTATGCTGCAAAAATAACAAAAAACGTTACTTTGATTGTTGTGGGTCGGGTTATTTTGAGTTTGGGTTGCGGATTTGTTTGACCACGAGGAGGGTCGGTTTTGTAATGATGGGTTTGAGGCTGAGGAACAAGGGTTCCGATTGTAGTTTTGGTTTGATTGATGAACAAAAAATGAAGCCATTGAGGCTGCAAATCAGAAAAAAAAAAAGATGAAAGGGTTGTGTGGGTTGCGGACAGAAGGCTGTCGAAAGTTGTGATGGATCGGTTGGCTCAAGGGAGCTTTAGGCTCTTGATACCATATAGAGTAATAGATAATTGAATGAATTGGATCGAATGTGCTTTTTCTCATTATTCACAGAAGATTATATAGTGGCTACAACATTAATACAGTGACTTGATTTTAGGAAGACTATTGACTAGACTATTGACTATGACTAAATAATTACAATGGCATAAAGGTAGCTCTTTGACTATGACTATTGACTGTTGACTGTTGACTATTGACTATTGATTTGTGTTAATAGTTTGTTTGTTGGAGAAAAACAGAGGAAAATAGGGGGAAAATGAGGAAAAGGTGAGTTCTAATTATACTAAATGCGTTTTACAAAACCAAGTGTGTTTTACAAAAAACAAGTGTGTTTTACAAAAACCACGTTTTACAAAAACCAAGTGCGTTTTATAAAAACCAAGTGCGTTTTATAAAAAACCAAGTGTGTTTTGTAAAAAACCAGTTTAAATAGTGTTTAAAATACCAAATGCGTTTTTATAAAAAAACCAAATGCGTTTTACAAAAACCAAATGCGTTTTACAAAAACCAAGTGCGTTTTATAATGTGTTTTGTAAAAACCAGTTTAAATAGTGTTTAAAAAACCAAATGCGTTTTATAAAAAAACCAAGTGCGTTTTAGAAAAAACCAAGTGTGTTTTAGAAAAAACCAAGTGTGTTTTGTAAAAACCAGTTTAAATAGTGTTTAAAAAACCAAATGCGTTTTATAAAACAACCAAGTGCGTTTTATGATTTTCTGTTTAACAGTTTCTGATCTTCATCGTCTGAAACTTTTGGAAAGCCATTTTTTTTCTTTAATTCTTCTTCTGTTATCAACATCGTTCGTTTCTGTGAATAATACATGCGTTGATAGTGATTTTTGAATATGATTCGACTAATTTTATCGATTGAATTATCATACTCTGTTTTTTTTTTCTATTTTTGCAAATACGTTTTGATTTTGTTTGTAATCGAATGTTTTTTATTGTTTAATCATTCTAAACGTTTAATCGAGTTGAAAACGATGAAAAATCAGGTTCAGTCGTTGAAAATTTTTGCATCGATTATGTCTGTTGTTATGATTTCATAGAAATTTAAACGTCTTTTTCCTAATTGACCCTTGGTTAGATTAACCCAAATATGATTAGGATTGTTAATTACCATCTTGCCACCGCCTAAATCTAATGGCTGAGAATGCTTCTTACACTTTGTATGTTAAGAAACTTTGTACGTTAGCCTCTCTCTATATTGATAAATTACAATATCAATCTGCATTTGTGAAACTTCATTGTGCACAGACTTATATTTCTTTTTAACTAAATAACGGCAACATGGATATAATGTCATCATTTATTGACATTTTAGAAAAAGATTTAACGTACTTCTTCGCCTCAGTTAGATGATGACTATATTGGTCAGCATGGCTACTCATCTCTTGAATAGTATGTGACACCCTCTGGATGTTGTTATGAAGCTTATCAATTACATTCACCATCTCATCCTCATTCTCTTTGGTAAAAACAAGTAGACCGACCCATCTTGTTCATCAAATCTTGTAGAAGATTTCCATTTTCACAAAAATCTGAGATCTCTAACTCACAGCTAGAACGACTATTCATGTCTTGAATGGTAGATGACACATTATTGATGCTGTTCTGAAGCCTATCAACTACACTCATCATCTCTGCCAAATTCTCTTTGGTAAAACAACTAGACTTATTCATGGTGCTAAACAATTCATTAAAAAGGTTTTCGTTGTCACTAAAATCGGAGATCAGCAACTCATAGTTAGAATGTCTACCAATGGCGTGTATGGTAGATGACAAGTTACGGATGTTGTTCTGAAGTTTATAAATTACACTCATCATCTCCTTCTCATTCTCTTTGGTAAAACAACTAAAGCCACCCATCTTGTTCACCAAATCTTGTAGAAGAATTCTATTGTCATAAAAATAGGCGATCTTTAGCTCAATAGTATTCTCTAACCTATGTACAGACCATCCATCCTTCAACTCCATGCAATGATCTAAGTTACGAGTAAAAGCATTCAAAGTTGTGTGTTCCATCCTTTTCAGATATTTAAAATCACCCATACACAAAGCCATCATAAAATCAACACTTGAATTTGTTTTGTTTGATGCTCTAGCCAACGCCTTCTCTGAGGAATGTGTCGACGACGTAATCACTGGCCGAATCATATCAACCATTCTCCGACAAACTGCCAAAAACAGTGAAACAAAATTGTCAGAAAATCCAACACTGTGCGCTGCTTCAAGATCATTGACATGTTGTAGCATCTCTTTATAACTGTAACTCTCAGCTCTATCTTTCAACAGAATGTGCTCCAATGCCAACTTTACACTCAACCACCCATCATTTATGTCTTTCAACGACAACACAAAATCTTTATAAAGTACTGAAGCTCCAAGGCTGACGACGTAGTAAATATAAATGTTCTTTTTATATCTTTCTCTCGTGAACACACCCAAGTGTCTGAAAATTTTTTTGTTGATTTTAAATAGACCTTTAGTCATTTGGTAGATGCCATCCAATGAATCTTCTTGTCTTCTAACGTCAAAAATGAAATCTACTATCTTACGAGTACGATGATTGAGGTCTCTATCACTATCACTATCATAATTACCTATAAATCTTTGGACCTGCCAATGAAGAGCTCGAACTCTATAGAAACCATTCACCATCCTTATCCTAGAATTTTCACTTCGGTTCAGGTGCATTATGTATTCCTTACGTATAAAGCTGACACCAACTTTTGTCACGTGGAAATTACTATCTGCAATAAATTGATTATAAAACTTTTAGTGTGTGTAAACATCTTGAGTTCAAATATGTTGTACACCTTACCAGCACAAAAAACAACATTTTCTTATGACTGACCTTTTGGCTCCATGCTAAACGAAACACTAAAATTGCTCTTTTGACTTGAACCTACAATTCTTTGAAAATCATCAACTGGTGTCCAGTAAAACACCAACTGTGTCTCTGACTCCGCCACCATGAACATTATAGGGACGGGAATTTTCCAATGTTTTTCCCCAAGATGAATATGAGCTGTTATGGTGTGGTCAGCTTTCATGTAGCCATCAACCCGGTGGAAAGAAATCACAGCACATATAGCAACTCCGATCCATGGGCCTTCAAGAATCAAACCCTCCGAACCTGGCTGCACAAAACCTGATGGAATTTCACCTCCAGCACCAACTATCTCAAATACAGCTTCAGGTGTCATCCAACATTTCGTCCGTAACTACATAAAAAACAAAAGTATTTACTAAGAGTTTGATGTTACATTTTGCAAGAATCAAAATAAAGCAACTAGCTGTTAAACTTTAGGTGAGTGTCAAACACACGCGCACGCATGCATGCATGCACAAAGGCATGCCCCCGCACACACACAGTGGTGGATTCAAATGAGAACCATTAGGAACATATATTCATCCTCAATGAGAAGGTGGGTGTTGGGGGAGAGGGGAGGGATGACAGACCTCAAGGTAACTGTTTAATATTTTTTCTGCTAGACTAGTGCCATATTTGTCCACCGTCAATTTAGAACAGTTCAAGCATGATACACATGGACGATTGTTGTAGTTTGATGCCTCAACTTTGGATACGTCGACCCCTTCTGTGGAAACATAATAATTGAATCTACTTCGACTCCCATAGTCCATGTCTTCGTCTGCTAAAGAAAGTTTTGGTAATGACTGAAGTCTCTTGCAGTTATTCAAACAAAGCACTCTCAATTTTGAAAGAAGAACAATACTTGCAGGCAGTGAAACAAATTCATTCCCAGATAGATCCAAAGTTATTAAGTGAGACAACAAACCAATACCATCAGGAACGACAGATATATTGCAATAACTTAGATCAACTTCTTTTAAACCAGATGATATTGTATCCAAACTGGAGTTCAAAAAGCATCCCATTTTGAATGACAGACGGCATCTATTGACATGCAGGAGTCTTAGTTTTTTTAAACGATAAATAGAAGATGGAAGCTCTTCAATAAAGGTTCCACTTGCATCAAGATTCCTTAAATCACACATTTCCCCCAAGTTTTCTGGTAATTTCTTGATACTGGTTCCATCGACATACAGATGCTCCAAGCGCTTCATGTTCTCTCCAAACTCAGGAATATCGTCAAGTTTTGAGCATCCAGAAAGAAGAAGTGACTCAAGAGCTTCCATTTCCATACGACTGCTTCCAAGGCTTTCAAGAGATGTACACCCCTTGAGATTCAAGTAGCGTAGTTGTTGTTGGAGAAGAATTGACGTGTGTAGCCTTGTCAACTTTGTGCAGCCTTCAAGATTTAGTTTGGCAAGATTTGATGCTGATGTCAAATCCGGGATTTCAGTCAAATCCTTTGAGAAACTAAGGTTAATAGATCTCAAATTAGGCAGATCCTGTTGTAAGAGAGCAAAATTGTTAGATATCTACCTTGTAAATCATGACAGAAAAGCTATAAATGGGGTATACAGACAACTGCTTACTACATCTTTCTTCCAAAGTGTTTGAAGTTGGCTGAAACACATTTCAAGTTCATATATGTGTTTTGGTTCAAACATTGAAGGCAAGGACTTCAAGGAACATCCAAACCACTCAAGAATTCTTAGATCGTTGGAAAGATATTTAAGTCCTTTAGGGAAGTGTAGATTACTAATTCTGAGAAATTTTAGTTTCGTCATCTTTGAGAAACATGTAGGATCAACTATGAAGCAATCACTAAGTTCACCCTTATATGGCTCCTGGTTAATGATTTCAACAGTTTGCAGACCCTAGTATAAACAAGCACAACAACAGATTTAGTAATATAATTATTTCTCATCTACTGTAAACGATTATGTGTTGGTGACTTAAAAGTATCAAAAGAGATACTATAATGACTAATAAAGAGTACTAGAGAACTTCTAGTTTTAGTAAGTTCTGATTTTCAAATGTGTTACTGTGTCCATTTTTTATAGTAAATTTATTTTCTGGAAAGCCATTATACAAACCTTTGAGTCGGATGAGAGTCCATTTACAATATCTTCATGATATTTGATGGCAATGTGCTTATGTGATTCCTTCCGGAGAATTTTCCAACACATTTGTTGAAGAAGATCATGTATCCACACGCTATCTTCAAGATTGATAGTTACGAGACACTTGTTAATAAGATCAGTAATTCCACGCTCAGCGTACAAACCCATATTGGTTAGTATATCTTTTACCAAATCTGTATTTTTCCCTTTCAAGAAACATGCAATATATATGAAGACATAGCGCTGATTTTCATTCAGTCTTGCATAAACTACTTCAAGTCTTCCAAGAACTTCTTCCTCCGGGTATTCTTTAAGCATCTTCAACATCTCTTTCCAGTAGTTTTCATCCTTCCCGCATAATAGAGAACCATAAACATTAAGTGCTAACGGAAGACCACCAGCTAGCTTCACAATATCATCAGACAACTTTTCGTAACCATGTGTAGGATGGCTTTGCTTGAAGGCTGATTGAGAAAAGAGAGTAAGAGCTTCATCCCCTTTCATTTCTTCACAAAAGTATATTTCATTCATTTTATAATAATTTAGCAAGTCTGTGTTTGTTGTGGTGACTATGATTCTGCTACCAGGTCCAAACCATTCAAGCCCCCCAGCTAAATAGGTCAATTGGTCAACATGATTCACGTCATCCAATAAGATTATAACTTTTAAACCCCGTAGCTTTGTCCCCAGCAAAGTTTGTCCATGAATAACACTTTGAACACGTATGCTTTTCTCCATTAAAATGTCATCAAGAAGTTTCTGTTGCAATTTGCATAGACCAATACTATCATTTTGTTTGGAGATGTCCTTTATGTTTTCAATTAGACTACTACTATCAAATTTCCTTTTAATGTCCATATAAACAGCTTCAGCTAGAGTAGTCTTACCGATTCCACTCATCCCACAAATCCCTATAAAACGAACTTCACTAGAGTCCATTGTCATCATTTCATTTACTTCATTCACACGTGACTCGATTCCCACTAGACTACTAGAAAGATCTATTGGCATTGTATCAGGCAAGTCCCTTAAGATTTTGCTCACAATTTTACTTACGACTTCTGCTTCATCACTGCAGATAACCAGACATGAGTAGGTCACTAGAAGAATCATGTCAGTTATGATTGAAAAAAAAAAGAAGCTAGTAAGACTTCTACCTGTGTTCTGTCACATGCAATCCTGAGAGAGCCCCCACTTCTTTGAAAGAAGCTCTCCATATTTTCACCTTTTCTGCAAGTTGAGGATCGACTTCATGATCAGAAAATGCTTGTTCAAAAGATTTGCATTGATGCCGCACATCAGAAGGAGCCACGTGGTAAAAAACAGGAATAACAATCAGCTTGCCTTGTTTCATGCAATCAACAATCTTTGCAATTTCGTCCAAACACCATTTTGATGTTGCAAAATAGCTGGATAAAACCACGACAGCAATTTTTGATGTTTCTATAGCCTCTAGGAGCTCGGAAGCAATGGGCTTCCCAATCTCAAGTGTCTTGTCATCTTTGTAGGTTATAATGTCATTTCGAGTTAAGGCATCATATAAGTGGCTGGTGAAACCCATACGAGTGTCTGCCCCGCGAAAACTCATGAAAACATCATAACCCTGTGATATTGATGTTGAAGATGATGATGCATGTGGCAGCATCTGCAGATCTCATCATAATTAGATACACAAATGGACAATATTACCAAGTGACACAAAATAGTAGATTTTGGACAGACGATAAAAAAATAAACAGATTAAATGCAGGTTTGTTTATAGTCAGCACCTATGTCAATTCCCAAAACTAGGAATATTGTAAAACATCAAGATTTAATTATAACTATTAGCACCGATTATATTATTAGTATTATTATTAGATTATTCTAGACAATCGTATTTATGGTATAGATAGTCATTGTATTTTAGGAATCATTATCAATTCCTAATTAGGTGTTAGTATAGCTTTATGTTTCTTCCCTATGTAAAGGGCCCTCTTGTATTCTTTATGTTCATCAATAATATCAATATCATGAACACTTTCATGGTATCAGAGCCTCGGTTCTAAAAACCTAAACCCTAATATTCTTTCTTTCGTTTTTTCGGCCAGCGGCGACTAACTAGTCATAATGACCAAACCCGATGCACAAGAATCTTCGGATTCTGCTTCTAAACAAAACCCTCTACATCCGGCTTACTCCGTTACAAATATCCAGTCAAAAATTCGTATCTTAGACAGAAAGAAGGTCGCGTACTCATCGTGGGTCAAACTTTTCAAACTTCATGTCGTCGCCTATAAAGTCGCACAGCATATTGATGGTACGGCAGCCCCTTCACCGGCTGATCCCATGTACGTAGCTTGGCAGGAACCGGACGCTTTGGTTCTGCAGTGGATCCTTAGTACAGTGTCCGATGATCTGATACCCAGGGCCATGGATTCGGATGGCACCGTACGCGGTGCATGGCTCAAGCTGGAGAAGGTGTACCTAAGCAACAAAAAGGCATGAGCCGCTGCACTAGAGACCAAGTTCTTCAACCTCACTCTTTTAGCCTGTTCGTCTCTTGACGACTACTGCCAGCAGTCGAAGGAATTAGCCAATGAACTTGAAGATGTGGATCAGCCGATCACCGAGTCTCGACTCGTCCTTCAACTGGTTCGTGTTTTGCCTCAAGAATTCGATACCACCGCGTCCCTCATCAACTCAACCAACGCTGATTGGGACTTGGCCCGTTCCATGCTCACATACGACCTGATCCGGATGGAAGCTCGTCAGGGAAACTCCTCCTCTGTCATGGTGGCTGCTTCGGCTACAAACCAGACCACCCCACCAACCATAGGTTCGATTCCCTCTTATCAACCTCCTTCTAATTACAGGGGTCGTGGACACGGCAGAAATCAATGGAACAGGAACAACAATGGCCGGGGCCGTGGCCGCGGGTCGAACAGGAATCAGCCGAATCAGTCTTGGGCTCCTCAGCAGACTTCGTACCCTACTTGGGCTTGGTGGAATGTTTAACCTTGCCCATACCCAACACAACCAGCCTGGTCCGCACCAGGCCCGTACTTACCACCGCCCCCGCCCAAGCCCAGCAGCCCACGAGTCGCACTGCTTCAGCCGGCCCAACTGCCCCACCGGCGTTTTACTCATCCCAGCAGCAACTTCCCTCCGCCCCGCCCGGGTTCGATGCTTTTAATCCCACAGATATTCAAGCTGCCTTACAAGCCATGCAGCTTAACCAACAACAACAGGTTCTGGGACTTATGTACACAGGGGCCGGCTCTCATGTGACACTTGATTCAGGTATGATATCAATTCCTAATTTGTTTCCTGTAAATACTAAAATTCTTGTGGGCAATGGGCAACAGCTCCCAATTCTTGGGTTTGGCACGGGTTTTTATAAGATCCATAACCGAACCTATATCCTCCCTAATATACTTTACAGCCCATCTGTCATTAAGACCCTTATTTCAGTCTGTCGCTTCACCCGTGACAATCTTGTCTCTATTGAATTTGACCCTTTCGGTTTTTCTGTGAAGGTTCTCAAAACTGGACGCAAACTTTCTCGCCACAATAGCACGGGAGATGTTTATCCAACCACACCACCACAACTTCTGCTACAAGCCTGCTTCCTCACCACAACATCCCTCCCCTGGCATGATCGACTTGGGCATCCTGGCGCTCAAGTTTTAGATATTCTTAGTCGTAAATTTAATTTTCTATGTAATAAAGATTTATCTTTTTGTAATTCATGCCATCTATCCAACAGTAAAAGATTACCTTTTTATACGTCCAGTTCCTTCACATTTTCACCTTTTGATATAATACATTGTGACTTATGGACTTCGCCCATAGTTAGCAAATCGGGTTATAAATATTACATGGTGTTAATTGATAATTTTTCCCACTTTGTGTGGGTTTACCCCTTAAAAATTCAAATCCGAAACATTTACCACCTTTGTTAAATTTCACCGCCTAATCCTTACCCAATTTAACCGCAACATCAAATCCTTTCAATGTGACTTGGGTTGGGAATTTGATAACAACATGTTTAAACAATTTGCCCAACAACATGGTCTACTTTTTCGGCTCTCCTGTCCACAAACCTCCTCACAAAACGGACGGGTGGAGCGAATGATTCGGCGTCTCAACGACATCATCCGCTCCCTCCTAATTCATGCACATCTCCCACCCATTTATTGGGTCGAAGCCCTACACACCGCCACCTACATACACAATATCCTTCCCACCAAAAGACTTAACTTTTACACCCCCACCTTCACCCTCTACCTCAGACACCCAACTTATGATCACCATCGGGTCTCTGGTTGTGCATGCTACCCTAATACCTCGGCCATCCAACCCCACAAATTACACCCACGGGCTATTTGTTGTATTTTCTTGGGCTACCCACCAGAATTTCGTGGTTATCCATGTCTAGATCCCACGACAGGTAAAGTCCACATTTCTCACCACGTCACCTTCGACGAGGCATCCTTCGCTTACACCACATCGTCACTCACGAACACATACTCTATCTTGGACGACCAAATCCCACCTCAATTTCACTTCAGCACTAATAGGCCCACCCCACCTCCCGTAACAGCCCCCTACCCTTTGACATACTCACGTCGTCCAAAACCTCCCGCCCAACAACCTGTCCCACCTAGTCCAGCCCAACCAACTGACAGCCAAATACCACCTGGCCCATTCCCTACCCCGTCCATTCCACAATAACACACCTCCTCCAAAACCGGCCCATCTAACCAACCTCACACATCGACTCATGACCCGCAACCTGCCCCGCAAACCAATACCCACCCAATGTCCACCCGATCCAAAACAGGTTCCATTAAACCACCCGTTTATCCTACCTTCATGACCACCACCATTTCCCCAGTTCCCACGTCTTATTCAAAAGCCTTTGCTGACCCAAATTGGGTAAATGCTATGCAAACAGAATTTAACGCTTTACAGAAAAACGACACTTGGGAATTGGTACCTAGACCGATTGATCGACCCGTTATCAGATGCATGTGGCTATTTCGCCACAAATTCAAATCGGATGGTACTTTGGAACGTTATAAGGCTCGATATTAAGAATGCGTGGGGTGGATTGTGATGAGACGTTTAGTCCGATTGTTAAACCGGCCACCATAAGGACCGTTTTATCTTTGGTCGTTTCCAGTGCATGGCCTATACATCAATTAGATGCTAAGAATGCATTTCTTCATGTAAACCTAAATGAGACAGTTTTCGTGCATCAACCGGTGGGGTTCGTCGATTCTAGGAAACCTAACTTTGTTTGCAGGTTGAAGAAGTCTTTATACGGCCTTAAATAGGCTCCACGGGCTTGGTACACCCGGTTTGCTTCTTATATATTACAACATGGTTTTCGCAACAGTGCTTGCGACAACTCCCTTTTTATCTACAATAATGGGGCCGACCGAGCATACTTGCTTTTATACATTGATGATATTATTCTTACGGCCTCTAGCACTACTCTTTTAAATAATATTATACAAGTCCTTTCGAGGGAATTTGAATTTGCTATGTCTGATTTGGGGGCTTTACACTATTTTCTTGGGATCAAAGTCACACGGCATTCTCATGGTCTGTTTCTAGACCAAACACAGTATGCGAAAGACATACTTGTGCGTGCTTCGATGACTGCTTGCAAGCCGTGCACTACCCCGTGGATCTCTCGGCCAAGTTAAGTGCTACTGAGGGGCCATTGTTTACTGATCCTACTTTGTATAGGAGTCTCGCGGGTGCCTTACAATACCTGACTTTCACCCGCCCCAACATCTCATATGTTGTGCAGCAAGTGTGCCTCTTTATGCACGAACCACGGGAACCTCATTTTGCATTTATGAAGCGGATATTCCGCTATCTTTAGGGAACCGCTGATTATGGAATTCCGATAGTTAAAAGTGCTTGCCGTGAGTTAGTTGCGTATTCGGACGCGGATTGGGTGGTTGTCCGGATTCACGGCATTCCACAAGTGGCTATTGTACGTTCTTAGGTGACAACTTAATCTCCTGGTCCTCTAAACGCCAAAACACAATTTCCAGATCAAGCGCGGAGGCTGAATATAGAGGTGTGGCGAATGCGGTTGCCGAAGCCACTTGGTTACACAATTTGTTGTTCGAACTACATGTTCCTCTGCAGAAGGCTACGATCGTTTATTGTGATAATGTATCGGCCGTTTATTTATCTGACAATCCCGTCCGGCATCAACGGACCAAACATATCGAGATCGACATTCATTTTGTTCGTGAAAGGTTCGTATTGGCCATATTAGAGTCCTTCATGTTCCTGCCGCACTTCAATATGCGGATATCTTCACAAAGGGCCTCCCAAGGGAATTATTTCAACACTTACGTTCCAGTTTAAGCGTTTGTATTCCGCCCGCTCAAACGGGGGGGGGGGGGGGAATATTAGCACCGATTATATTATTAGTATTATTATTAGATTATTCTAGACAATCGTATTCATGGTATAGATAGTCATTGTATTTTAGGAATCATTATCAATTCCTAATTAGGTGTTAGTATAGCTTTATGTTTCTTTCCTATATAAAGGGCCATCTTGTATTCTTTATGTTCATCAATAATATTAATATCATGAACACTTTCAATAACATTCTGGAATAAGTATTATAATCCAGTTTAAACTACATGAACTCCTATAAGCAACAGCTAAACAAATAGATCCTAGTATGTCTGTCATAGATCTTCACAGTTATCCAACGAGACAAATTAGTTAAAATCTACTCGCTACTACTTTCACAATCATACATAAATGAACAATATAGAAAATTAATAAATAAAAAAAAAAGAAGCAACTGATGGTTAAAACTGACCATGGAAGCTGTAGCTTGTGCCACCGGTGTAATTCAGGGAAGAAATCGTACAAGATGTGTAGGAAATAGCAGAGTTGGAAAATCAAAGTGATAATTACTCTGCTTTTTATGTGGCTGGGGTTGGATTGCTGATAACATGGAAGTTTCGTTCAGAAGACTATAAAAGCTTTGGGGCCTTGATTATGACTTGTTTGCAAAATGCCAAGAAGATATTTACAAACTGATTGAGAAACAATTAATGACTATTGACCCCAACAATGTGGAAGGAATTAATTTAAATACATTTCAAAATTTGATAAACATAATAATAAAATAATTTAGAAATATTTTTATTTTAAACAAATGATGTTTATTAGACATCGGCAACTACCTAGACTTTAAACTATACATCCAAAATGCATCGGTTATATTTAAACTCCTATATTTCCGACATGGCAAAATAACTTAATAATTATAATGTGAAAAAGGTTGTACCAGTTTTGTGACGCATACAATCCAGAGAGAGCCCCCACTTCTATTAAAGAAGCTTTACATATTTCCATCTTTTGTGGTGCAACTTCAGAATCGGCTTCATGATCGGCAGATCCTTGTACAAAACTGTTGCTTCGCTGCCACACAACAGAAGGGGCCATATGGAAAACTGCTGGACATATATCCACAATGGCAATTCTTGACGTTTCTATGGTCTCTTCGAAATCGGAAGCAATGGGCCTCCCAATCTCAAGTGTCTTGTCATCCTTATAGATTCTAATGTCATTTCGGGTTAAGGCATCATATAAATGACTAGCGAAACCCATACGAGTGTCCTTCCGTTGGAAGCTCATGAAAACATCATAACCCTGTGATATTGTTGTTGAAGATAATGAACCATATGGCATCAACAGCTAGCCATAATTATGATACAGTAACGGATGGAAAATAGTAGATTTTGGACACATATATACGAAGGCAAATTAAAAGGAGGTTTATAGAGAGCTTTTTACAGTCATCTATAAACTACTTGAACTCCGATAAGCAATCGTAAAACAATTAACAATCCATCTTGATGGAATGTATTTTCCTTTTCTTTGATTGAGAAATGTACAATGAATATTTAGAGGTTACAATCGGTTAACCTCATAATGTCAGTCAACCTCATAATGTCGGTCAATTATACAATCAATTATACAAAATATGTTATGTCTATTACTCCCCCGCAGTCGAAGCGAAGGGTGGCCGAACACTGAGACTGGATCTGAAGTCGTCAAAAAGTACACGTGGGAGTCCCTTTGTGAATATTTTGGCGATCTAATGGCGAGAAAGAACACGTAACACTCGAACATTGCCGCGTTGAACTTGCTCGCGGACGAAATGGATGTCTAGTTCAATGTATTTTGTTCGCTGATGTTGAATTGGATTGCCTGATAAGTAAATAGTGCTAACGTTGTCACAATACACAAGGGTCACGTGTGTGAGAGGATGATGTAGCTCAAGAAGAAGGTTGCGGAGCCAACAAATTTCCACAACGACATTAGCGACGCCACGATATTCAGCCTCCGCACTAGAGCGAGATATAGTGAACTGTCACTTAGAGGACCAGGAGATGAGATTTTCACCGAGGTAGACGCAGTAGCCGGATGTGGAGCGTCTTGTGTCTGGGCAGCCTGCCCAATCTGCATCATGGCATCACCCAAACATATGATCCTAGCCTAATTCCTTTCTTCCTTTTCCTTACATCGCCGCATACCTCATCTGCCAACCTTCTGCTCCAAATTTTTCTCACCTCGCGCTACCATCCCCTTCATAATCTTCCCCTTATTTCAAATGGATAACAAACTACACCCGACGTTATACACAATGGCACTTAACCTTCCTGATCATGGTGTTAAGGACACTGGTGCCTCAGCCCACTCGGCCAACAAGAAAGGTATTTACTCCCGGTCTAATTTTAATATTTGCACTAATAAAAATATCATTGTCGGCAATGGCATGACCATTCCATTTTTGGCCTAAGGTAACCAAGTCCTACCACCACCCTTCCCACCCTTAAAATTAAACAATGTCCTTTTTGGACCAAACATCATTAAAAACCTAATATCTGTGAGACGCCTTACCACTGACAATTTGGTTTCCATTGAATTCGATCCTTTTGGTTTCCTTGTAAAGGATCTCAAAACCAAGGCACCTATCCTCAGATGTAATAGCACAGGCGATCTCTACCCGCTCACACATCAATTCTCAACCAACTTTACCAACCCCACTGCTCTCGCTCCTGTGTCTCAAGAACTGTTGGTGGTGAAAATCCTCAGGATGATTTTACCTCTCATCCTTGGTGTAGCATCCTTAGGATGCTGAAATGGCCGGCTGACTTCAGGATGTAGCAATATTTCAACTTGTGTGCATCCTGAGAATGGACTAACGAATTACCTTTTTATATATAATTGCAGGTACAACTAAGTTATAATATGGATACGTAAGTGCTCTCCAATATCTATATTATAACGTTCAGTCAAAGGAGTCAAAGATTGAAGAGTAACTTATATCAACCAAAGGCTAAGCTCGAAGATGAAGTCAAAGATGTAACCGCCGTTCATTAAATACCGACGAAGAATATGGAAACAGCTGAAGCAATGACTAAATTCAGTTGAAATAGTCCCAACGTTCACCTGAATACAATGAAGGAGCTTAACTGCATAACGGATATTGTGGGATACATTGTTTACTTCCTTGTATTATATAAATGGGAATGATGGACGATTATAGGACACATTGCTCTCACCTGAAACACACGAATACTCTGCTATTCATAGAAATACTCACATACACTTAGCACAATTCATTGTAATATTAACTCACTCGTCCATCATTCATCCAAAGTTGTAACATGCTTACCCATTTTTTATATTAACAAACAAGGCAGGGGCTTAGACTCCTCTCGAGGTTTTATGCCGACGATCATCAACTGATCAAGGGCTTTCCTCATACATCGAGTGTTGTTCTTTGTGTTTTAGCATCTACTTTACTTGTCACATATAGTTGCATCCTCAGGATACAACTGTCCATCCTCTATTTTCTCATCATCATCCCGAGCATAGTTGTCAATTAATATCATATTTATATTAACAAGTCACCATCCTGAGAATAACACATAGTTTTATTAAACTAGCACTCTATCTCACTTTAACTAATTTGGAAAACAAGATTATTCTTAATAGATAATTTTTGACCAAAACAATTTGGTGCCCACCGTAGGCCAAGTGGTGCTATTTTAACAAAAAACTTTGTTAAAACTTTTTTCCAAAACAACTTACTTTACAGAATTTTGACAACTATGTCTTCCTCACAAAAATTTGTTTCTTCATCCATGCCATCCACAACCTCTGCCAAAAATGCTACATTGCCACCTCCACCTGCATTTCCAAGAAATTCTACTTCTCAAATCCCACCTAGACCATCAATGGGAGCATCTGGATCAACTCCTCCTATATTTGTGTCAAACGATGAACTTCTTTATATGTTTGCATTGATGAAAGATTCGATACAGCAACCCCAAGACACAAACCGGTTGTTGATAAAAGAGATACAAGCTCTCAAGTCATCCTCAAGAAGGCCAAGTGAAGACATGGGGACACCATTGCAGCCAAGGGCGTTAGATTTCAATTCTGGCATCTCTGGGGGCGCGCATCAAGGAAATTTTATCCCCATGAGCACTGGATTCTCTGCTTCTTAAACGATTACTACACCCAGGATGACAACCAATAGGGATCTAGGATATACGCCTGTGCCATCTCAAGGATACAACAATAACGGTAACAATTTAAGTTCTAGTACTTATACTGCTAATGATGTTGCTTCTTTGCAGGATACAGGTATTAGTCCACAACTAGCAAGGGAGCTACAAAAAATTAAAGATATGGTGTCAAACGTGCCAGGGATAATACAACCTATCCCCGAAGTATCCTCAGCATCTCATAGGGTGTCTCGATTTGCACCTCCTATATGTGGTGCGGAGATCCCGAAACGGTTTCAAGCTCCTAGCATGAAGCTATATGATGGATCTACAGATCCCGAGTAGCATGTAGCTCAATATAGAGAAAGGATGGAGATAAATCCAATTCCTGCCAACCTCAAGGAAGCCTGTCTATGCAAGGGATTTGGCTCAAATCTCACTGGTCCAGCCTTGAAATGACCTCCTAAGTGTTCCTCCATACTCGATTACTTCTTTTGCACACTTGATTAATATGTTTAATAATCAGTTTTCTTGCAGTCGAACATTCGAACGATTGACAAGTGACCTATACAGGGCAACTCAACCACAGGGGGAGTCACTAAGAGAATACATTACGAGGTTTGGAAAAGAAACACTTGGCATCCCGAACATGGATGTCACGATGGCAGTACAAGCATTCAAGATGGGGCTACAAAGAGATTTACCATTCTACCAAGAATTGGTGATGAATCCTTGTAGAAACTTGGATGAAGTCAGAAACAGGGCTCTAAGGTTCATCCGACTTGAGGATGACAAGAAAATCCAAGAAAGGATGGAATCATCCTTAAGATATAACTATCCTAATCGAAAATCCACTCCCACATACGAGCCAAACAAGCATAAACCATATGCTAGGCCTGACAATAAAAAGGTCAATGTGGTAAAGGATGACGATGAGGATGAATATCCTAAATTACCAGATTACTGTTTTTCTGTGGATATTACAGGTTTAATGTATGCCATGAAGGACCTTGGGGATAAAGCAAGGTGGCCTAAAAAGGATAACAAGGCAGCTTGGAAAGACAAATCAAAGTTTTGTGCTTTCCACGAAGATTTTGGTCACATCACTGAAGATTGTATTGCCTTATGGAAAGAGATTGCATATCTTCTTAGCAAGGGTCACCTTAAAGATCTTCTAGGCAAAAAGAAGTCAAGGGTTCAGGATGGCACCATCCTAGAAACAGCAGCATCCCCACCTAAGGATGCTGGTATAATTAACTTTATTTTAGGAGGCTCTGATACTTGTGGAACTTCATATTCAGCTGCTAAAAAGCACGCAAGAGAAACTAAATCAGAAAAAGGAGAGAGGCCCACAAGAACAACTATCCTGACGACCTCTAAAGTGATTAGCTTTGAGGAAGAAGACAAAGAAAATATCCTTGACCCTCATCACGATGGTTTAGTAATAACTTTATATATTTCTAATCACTTTGTTCGCAGGATCCTTGTAAATGGTGGAAGCTCAATGAATATAATCCAACTAGAAGCCTTAAAGAATGAATATCCTGGAATCTGAAATAGTTTTCAGATCTTCAGTCCTGGTGGGCTTCAGTGGAAAAACTAAGAGTACAGTAGGGGACATCAAGCTACCAGTATATGTAGAAGGGGTGAATTATATCCAAAGATTCTATGTGATAGATTCTTTATCCTGTTATAATGTCATCTTGGGAAGACCCTGGATACATGACATGAAGGCAGTTCCTTCAGCATATCACCAGTGCATAAAGTTACCTAGACCTTGTGGAGTTGTCAAAGTCAACAGTGATCAACAAGAAGCCAAGGATTGTTAGACAACATCGATGAAGGCTTCATCACGCAAGCGTAGCAATTACAGAAGGATGCACAGTGCCATCCTCAAGATGTCAAGGCACATCCTGAGCAGGATGTACAGGCTGTTTGCCTTGATGACAATAACAAGGATAACACTATGCTAATTGGTAAGAATATTCCTCATGACATTGAACAATCACTAATTTCATTTCTTAAGTGCAGGATGTCTACCTTTGCATGGAAGCATGAAGATATGACTAGCATCTCTAAGGATGTCATTACCCAAAAGCTTGGGATTGATAAGAGCTTCAAACCCATCCAGCAGAAACGAAAAAGTTTGCTCCAGAACGAAATGTCATCATACAGGAAGAAGTGGATAGGCTGATTAAATCTAAGATGATAAGGGAAGTAAAATTCCCATGATGGCTTGCCAACGTGGTGGTAGTTCAGAAGAAAAATGGGAAATGGAGAGTGTGTTGACTATACAGACCTCAACAAAGCCTGTCCTAAAGACCCATTCCCATTACCACATATAGATTCAATGGTGGATGCTACAGCAGGCCACGAAATGCTGACATTCATGGATGCATCTTCAGGATTCCAACAAATTCAAATGGAACCAAACGATCAAGAGGATAAAGCATTCATGACCCCATCAGGTATATATTGTTATATAGCTATGCCATTTGGACTAAAAAATGCAGGTGCAACCTACCAAAGGCTAGTGAATATGATGTTTAAAGAAAAGATTGGGGACACAATGGAGGTGTACATTGATGACATGGTGGTTAAATCCGAGAAGGCAGAGAACCATCTTCAGGATCTTAAGGAGGCATTTGACATCCTAGATGTCTACAATATGAAGTTGAATCCGTCAAAGTGTCACTTTGGAGTTGGTGCTGGAAATATTTCTTGGATATCTAGTCACCAAAAGAGGGATAGAAGCCAGCCCCGAACAAATAAACGCCATCCTCGATCTTAAAACTCCAAAAAATATCAAGGATGTACAAAGGTTAACAGGCAGGATAGCGGCCTTAAACAGATTCATTTCAAAATACTCAGAGAAGTGTAAGGAATTCTATGATATCCTGAGGAAAAATAGTAAATTCGACTGGGGACAGAGACACGAGGAAGTATTGAAGAAACTGAAGGAGTATCTAGCAGCAACTCCACTCCTGATGAAACCTGAGGATGGAGAACCTCTAAAGCTATACCTTGCAGTTTCTAGGAATGCTATAAGTGCAGTATTGGTAAGAGACTTCGAAGGGGAGCAGCATCCTGTCTACTATGTAAGTAAAACTCTACTAGATGCTCAGACTAGGTATTCTCATCTCGAAAAACTTGTTTTAGCTTTAATAATGGTGTCTACTAAGTTAAGGCATTATTTTGAAACACATAGGATACATGTACAAACTAACTATCCCATTAAAAATGTACTTAGAAAACCAGAAATGTCAAGAAGAATGGCTAAATGGTCAGTGAAATTAAGTGCCTTTGACTTAGTATACGAGCCTAGAAATGCAATCAAATCTCAGGCTCTAGCAGATTTTGTGGCTGATTTCAGTAGTGACATTCTGAGTTAAGTAGAATCTGAAGTACAACAACTAGAAGAAAACATAGGAAAGTGGACTTTATATACTGATGGTGCTTCAAATGCAAACGGGACAGGTTTAGGGATACTACTAAAATCGCCACAAGGGGACAAAATACCCCATGCTATTGGATGTGCATTTCAGACAACAAATAATGAGGCAGAATATGAAGCTCTCATTGCTGGTTTACAACTTGCTAAAGACATGCATATTATTAAAATTGAAGTATTTGTGGATTATTTGTTGATTGCTAATCATTTTAATGGATCTTATGTAGTAAAGGATCAAAAATTAGCTGTTTATCTTGAGAAAGTTAAAAATTTATCAACTTCCTTTATAGAATTTTCACTAACACAAGTACCTAGAGAAGAAAATGTTAAGGCTGATGCTTTGGCAAATCTAGGATCCTCCTTAAATCTACCTGAAGGATCTAAGATTCCCATAGTCCACATCCTGAAACCAGCAATTGAGGAGTGTCATCCTGAGGCTAGTACCAAACATCTTAAAGATAAAACAGTGCATCATGAGGATAACACTGTTCTGACCACTCAGACTCAAGATAATTCATCTTGGATGACTCCTATAGTAAAATATCTACGAGAGAATGTTATCCCAGAAGGAGAAAATGCAAAAGCTTTCAGGATGAAGGTTCATATTTAAGGTGTCTCAACAAGGAAGAAGCAAATGAAGTGCTCAAAGACATCCACGAAGGAGATTGTGGAAACCACACAGGAGGAAGATCTCTTTACTCAAAGGTCTTAAGAACAGGATACTATTGGCCTACAATGAAGAAGGATGCCATGCAATATTCTCGGAAGTGCGATCCATGTCAAAGACATAGCAACATCCTTCATCAACCTGCTGAACCACTACATCCTATTATTTCACCATGGCCATTCCTGAAATGGGGGATGGATATAGTAGGAAAGTCACCTGTAGCTCCTGGTGGAAAGGTGTTTATATTGGTAATGACTGATTACTTCTCAAAATGGATCGAAGCTGAAGCATTTGTACAAGTTAGGGATAAGGAAGTGGTCTCATTCATCAAGAGAAACATCCTAACAAGGTTTGGAGTGCCAGCTGAGATCATATGCGACAACGGTTCTTAATTCATTAGCAAAAGAACGATTGACTTTTGTGAAAACTGGGGAATCAAGATGATAACTTCAACACCGGTCCATCCTCAAGCCAATGGACAAGCAGAATCCTCAAATAAAATTATTGTCAACAATTTAAAGAAGAAGCTTGGGGAGAAGAAAGGAAAATGGGCAAAAGAACTTCCATTCGTACTTTGGGCTGATAGAACTACTTCAAAGAATGCAACTGGTCAAACACCTTTTTCCTTGGTCTTTGGAGCAGAAACAATGCTACCTACGGAGATGGTCATGCCTACAGCTAGGAGACATCTTCAGGATGCTACTACCAACTCAGAAGCATTATTGCAAGATTTGGAAGCAGTGGACAAACTTAGGGATGCTGCTAAATTAAGGATGGCAGCCCATCAACAAAGGATTGCTAAAGCTTAAACAAAAATATAAGGATAAGAAGATTTCAAGAAGGAGATTTAGTATTAAGGAAAGCCTTCCAAAATACAACAAAACCAAGTGATGGCAAGCTAGCTCCTAAATGGGAAGGACCATAGTTAATAGATTCTGGAGCTGGAAAAGGAGCGTATTGGCTGTCAACCATGGAAGGAGAAATTCTACCAAGGGCTTGGAATGCTATTCAACTGAAATATTATCATGCCTAGGGATGCATGTGACTGATCTCTCTGGAAGAGAAAACTATGGTCCGAATCATAGCTGGGATGGAGGTGAAGGCTGATAGAGATGAATCATCTCCATATGTAAGTATTCTTAATTTATTTTGTCTATTTTTAACTAACACAGTCCATTTCGAGAATTTTGTAGCTCCATATTACCATCCTGAAGATGGAACATTTTGAAGACTAGAGGGTTGGCCACCCTCTCCTTCGTTAAGGTGTCCGACACCTTCCTAAGGTTTAAAGGTTTTCACCTTTCTCATTGGGTTAGCAACCCCGCTTGGAGCGCACGTTGTTCATATATATTTTCAGGATGGTGGGACCAGTCCATGTAAAAGTGGCTGATAATTTCATCATTTTTGAGATATATATTGAACTCTTAATGTTTAGACATTTTTCAATGTCTCTTACGTATTTGGCCTAGTCGCCAGGGCCTTGTCGCCAGTTATTACTAAGATATTACTATAGGCCTTGTCGCCAGAAATCCTCAAAGATGCTACATGTTGGTTTTTCACTAAGTCATTCTAAATTGGCTTGACCCCAGTTTACTTAAAGGCGTAGTCGCCAGTATAATAACAATGATTGCCTTTATACAGGTTATTGTTAAACATTCCATGAAAAAGGAAAAAATCTCAAAGACTATTTTGAAGATATTATACTTGGGACATCCTCAGAATAATGAAGATCATCCCGAGGATGACAAAGAAAAAAGAACTGGGGACATCCTCAAGATAATATCATCCCGAGGATGATTAAGTAGAATGAAGGGCATATTTAAGAGATCAGTCTAAGAAGAGTATCTTTAGAGCCTAAAGGTATCATTTATATCATTTCATTATACCTAACATTTGCTAATGTTTGTAGAGTGTCAAAAGAAAAGAACACAAGGATGTAGCGTCAAAAGTGGTTACCATATATTATTTATGCATCATAGGCAAAACTAATGTCAACCCTGTCTTCATCCAAAACCAGGACCCATCCACCAGAGATCAACATCAAATGTCCAGGTCAATAATAGATTTGGGGCTTCGTCTTGAAACCAAGATCCATCCACCCCAAACCCTATAATATTCTAAGTTATTACATACCGAATAGAAATTGTTTGAAATTGTTCAACCATAGGCTACCAAAGTAACTACCACGAAAAGATTTAAAAAGTGGGCTCCAGCCTAGTCATCATATCCTTCATCGCCCACAGGAAGATCCTTCACCACCTCAGCAATTTTGGCTTCTGTTGCCTTCACCTCAGCATCCTCAGGATCCTTAGTCACATCCTCGGGATGAGCAACAGGAACACGCAAATCCACATCTTTACCACCTAGGCTCTTGACCTTCTCTCTCCAAGCCTCAACATCCCTTTCCTCTTGCTTGAAACCAGGATTCCTAGACTGGAGAGCCATCTTCAATCTAGCCTATAAGACAGAGATGATAGCAGATTTCATCAGCTCATTCCTATACTCATCCATCTCCTTCTCCTGACCCAACATTGCCTGAGCATGCTCCTCTTTCACCCGCTTCCATTCAGCCTTTGTCTTTGCCAACTTGCTCTCAAGATATTTGCCCTTATCATGAGCAATTTTCTGAATATCCTCAAGTTTAGTTTGAGCGTCATGAAGATCTTTGGCAAGAGCATCCATAGATTTCAACAAATATTCCTGACCCTAACAGAGGACAAAAGAAGAGTATGTAATTTACATTCAAAATTATTTCTAACATTTTGATGTCATTCTTGGGATAAGAACATACCTGGAGAATGAATTGGAAATCTTCCCTAATACAGCATCAAAGTTCAACCCCTCGAAAGGAGTGATTTCCTCGGCAATGGTGATAGCAGCACTAACTTTCCTCTTCTTAGAGGCACTGGTAGCCCTAGACTTGCGGAGAATGGAGAGAGGACTGGCCATCTTGGAGCTAGATGGAGATGCTGAAGTAATCTTGGTTGCCTTGACATCCATACTGTCAATATCATCCAAGTCAAAGGAAGCAGGTTTTTTGGCTGAGATTAAGACAATAGCATGGTTAGTAGATAAATAAAACGATAAACATCCTCAGGATGTAACATGATATACTTACCAGACATCTCGGAAGCTTGACTGGTAGTATAACTCTTTTCCACTTCAAAGGTCCTTGCTGATTTAGGTAAGTCGAACACAGCTTTACACCGTAAGGAAGCTTCGTTTAAGGGAGTAGCTAACTTGGTAAAGGGGGTACCTGCTGGAGAAAATTTTTTAGAATGTTAACATCCTTAGGATGAAATTAAAAATTTCTTCAAAAAAACTTTGAAAAATTTTACCACTTTTTAACCAATAAAGAGGAGTCTCATCCCCATGAGGAATAGAGCTTCTCTTTACAAAGAAAATCTTTGTTTTCCAATCCTTCTCAGACTTAATCACATTATACACAAAGGGTGGATCCTTCTCTATAAGTTGAAGGACATAACGCTGGGAGCCATGTGTCCTTAACTTATAAACATGAGACATGTAACACCCCAACCGATGGCGGAAACATCGGGATGTCACGTATTGATGATTGTTTCAGTAGCACATGCTATAAATTGAATTTTAAATAATTTATTCATAACATAAATATCCAAAATAAAGTGATGTTTAGAAATTCAATACATGATATCAAATAAAGCAACAACTTC
Source organism: Ambrosia trifida (assembly GCA_028751855.1). NCBI lineage: Eukaryota > Viridiplantae > Streptophyta > Magnoliopsida > Asterales > Asteraceae > Ambrosia > Ambrosia trifida. The sequence continues at coordinate 150,203,126 of CM054122.1, read as the reverse complement.
AAATAACTTCAAACAAAAACTTCATGATAAATCCTCATGCATACTCAAGCCTCAGCTTCATTGTTACCTGAAACATGTTAATTTTGAAAATATTTTTGGGTCAACAAAAGTTGGTGAGAATTACATAGGTTTTGATAATCGAATAAAACTTGTACAATTCAAGTGTCATGGCAAGTCTAGTCCATATGTGAAAACATACTAGAAGTAAATCGAGTGCATAATCAACCCTTGTGACTGTTATATTGTGGTCCAACCCATACACTCATGGTTCACTCGATTATGTTATGCGATAACAATCACCCACGCTACCTTTGTAGGAGGCACGTATCCGGGTGGGATTGTCAGTCCAATAGATCTATCATTGTATACCGTCGGCTGATCAATGTTAATGATTATGCTAGAATTGTGCTTACCCTAGTCATGTTTAAGACAAAATGCAATATAGAAAAACACATAGACACTTTATGATGAATTGCATATAGAATGATGTAACATGTTTCACCCCAAAAATAGTGAAATAGAAAAGGGGCTATGTAAAACTCACCTTAGCAAAATGTTATGTCTCGTGAAAAATAGAATATTGTGTTGCCCAACAATGCCAAGTATTACCCTATAATTAAGGTAATAAATATTTCTAAGTCTTTCTAGTCTACAAATATATTCTAGGGCTTCGAATTGGGAATAAGTGTTCGTTTGATTAATAAATAAAATGTTTGATAAATGAGAGAAATTTGATAAATAAATAAACAAATGTCTTTTTGTAAATTTTAAATTAAAGATGGTCACAATAATAAGTTTTAAGTATGAAAATAATTTTTATAAAATTATTTTCTTAAAAATAGAATATTAAATCTATTTATTTCAAATTGTCAAAATATAACTTTAATATTTAAAAATCCCTAAGCTCGGCAGATGTTCACAAGGTGACCATACCTTAAGAAGTACAAGGTCCCTAAGCTCGGCAGATGTTCACAAGGTGACCATACCTTTGACACTTAGTGCAAAAACGACATGGCACCTGTGCTGGATGATGGTATTTGCAAGTGTTGCACAAGGGGTGAGGTCCGGTGTATGGTTTCTTGGCTGGGTTTTGTGCTGCAGGTGGGGTGGTAGCAACCATGTAGTTCCTAGCCTTGCGCTTCTTGTTGCTTGAGGTCTCGGACTAAACCTCTATAGCGGGCTGAGGAGTGTCTTTGGCAGCAGTCTTTTTAGTGCCCTTGCGGAAGAGGGTACCGTTCTTCACATGATTATCAGTGAGAGTAGCCGCCAGACGTTTGGCTTCCTCCAAGGTGGCAGGATTCCTTCCCCATACTGTGTCCTGGATTTGCATGGGTAGACCACCGATATACTTCTCGATGGCTACAGGCAGGGGAGTTACTTTATGGGGCAACAATAAGCTAAGCTCGTGAAAGCGGGTATTGTAGGCAAGGTTTTCCCCACTATCTTGAGCAAGGGTGTGGAACTCATCTTCTAGCTTCTTAACCTCGTTGCGAGGACAAAACTCATCCTTCATAACCTCCTTGACTTGATCCCATGTCATAGCAAGTGCAACTTCGGCTCCACGGGTGCGCTTTTCCTCATTCCACCAAGTGAGTGCTCGTTTGTGAAGAACACTCATCGCGTAACGAACCTTAAAGTTGTCGGGGCACTCACTGTTAATGAAGGTATTCTCAATACCCTCGAACCATTGTAGAAGTCCCGTAGCTCCCTCTTCTCCACTGAACTTAGGGGGACTACAGGAATTAAAGTGCTTAAGAGTACAAGCTGGGAGACCATTCCCGTTTCCGTTGTGGTTTCCATTTCCGTTTCCGTTGCCGTTACCGTTCCCGTTGCCGTTACCGTTCCCGTTGCCGTTACCGTTCATCCGGATGACTTGAGCTAGTAAGTTAGGAACCAGAGTCACGATTTGCTGCGCCATTTGTTGAGAAATGATCGCAGCCAGTTGGGCATCGACACCATTGTTGTTATTGTTATTGTTGTTGTTGTGGTTAGCGTCGTGGTTGTTGCTATTCACTTCAACTTGATTGTTACCACTGTTAAGGCGAGTGCTGCGACGTGGAGGCATGATCTGTAAGAGACACAATGAAATGAATGAGGTTATATAAGGAATGTAATCATTTATTCATTAATTAAAATGAATAAACGAAAACGTTGACTTATCAAAGATTCTAGATTCTAATAACATATGAAGACATGCTTTAGCCTATAAGTGAACACTCATCCCGAGAATTCCCAGGTAGGCATCCGGGTCCCTCGTCTGATTGGGATATATGCGCAATGCCAGCCTAGACAGAAGACTCAGAATACAGGCGTTCACCCTTCCTGATTGCACGTGTTCGTTATTAAAATCTAGAACTTCGACGGGATCTCAAGGTGGTTCAGGTTAAACCTGAGGATTTTGTCCTATTAATCTAATGGTGGATCAGGATTGCAGCAGACGAATAGGAGCAGTCAACTTGTAAAGGCTTAGGGTTGTATAAGGTATGGGATAGGGATAAGATTAAGGAAGCAGTTAGGATTTCAAGTAAGAGAAGCAAGTACTGTTTAAGACCCTAAGGTTATAGTCTAGATTATTTTCTAATAACCTAATTCCCTATAACCAAGGCTCTGATACCAATCTGTAACACCCAAACCGATGGCGGAAACATCGGGATGTCACGTATTGATGATTGTTACAGTAGCACATGGTATAAATTGAATTTTAAATAATTTATTCATAACATAAATATCCAAAATAAAGTGATGTCTAGAAATTCAATACATGATATCAAATAAAGCAACAACTTCAAATAACATCAAACAAAAACTTCATGATAAATCCTCATGCATACTCAAGCCTCAGCTTCATTGTTACCTGAAACATGTTAATTTTGAAAATATTTTTGGGTCAACAAAAGTTGGTGAGAATTACATAGGTTTTGATAATCGAATAAAACTTGTACAATTCAAGTGTCATGGCAAGTCTAGTCCATATGTGAAAACATACTAGAAGTAAATCGAGTGCATAATCAACCCTTGAGACTGTTATATTGTGGTCCATCCCATACGCTCATGGTTCACTCGATTATGTTATGCGATAACAATCACCCACGCTACCTTTGTAGGAGGCACGTATCCGGGTGGGATTGTCAGTCCAATAGATCTATCATTGTATACCGTCAGCTGATCAATGTTAATGATTATGCTAGAATTGTGCTTACCCTAGTCATGTTTAAGACATAATGCAACATAGAAAAACACATAGACACTTTATGATTGAATTGCATATAGAATGATGTAACATGTTTCACTCCAAAAATAGTGAAATAGAAAAGGGGCTATGTGAAAGTCACCTTAGCAAAATGTTATGTCTCGTGAAAAATAGAATATTGTCTAGCCCAACAATGCCAAGTATTACCCTATAATTAAGGTAATAAATATGTCTAAGTCTTTCTAGTCTACAAATATATTCTAGGGCTTCGAATTGGGAATAAGTGTTCGTTTGATTAATAAATAAAATGTTTGATAAATGAGAGAAATTTGATAAATAAATAAACAAAAGTCTTTTTGTAAATTTTAAATTAAAGATGGTCACAATAATAAGTTTTAAGTATGAAAATAATTTTTAAAAAATTATTTTCTAAAAAATAGAATATTAAATCTATTTATTTCAAATTGTCAAAATATAACTTTAATATTTAAAAATTGTATTTCTGTTCCAAATAATCAGAAATAATTTATATAAAATTTTGGTGCAAAAATATTGAAAAATGAATTTATTATGATTTATTTATGATTAAAACTAACAAAAATTGATTAAAAATATTAAATAAATGATTTTTCAGAAATAAAAATCATTTCAGAAAAGTTTATTGTTATAAAAACTCAGAATCATTTTTGTGGAAATTTATAAAATTATTTTGATATTTTTATAGAATTTAATAAATAAAATAGAATAAACTTGGATTATTCATTATATATATTAAATAAATAAATTTTTGAAAACTAAAAATTGTATGTTAAACTTTTCCACTAGATTAACATAAAATAATTTTTGTACAATTTATAAAAGAGTTTTAGTATTTTAAAATGAATTTTTAAAAATATAAAGGAATATATATATATATATATATATATATATAAGTTTAAATAAAAAGAATGTTTTGTTGATGCCATGGTTCGAACCCGGGCCCTTGGCCGATTCGTTGGTTTTAAATCACAAGCCCAGACCAACTGGTCTGGACCCTGAGAACGTTTAGTTTCTGATCATATTAATTATATACAATAAAGAAAATCAGATTTATATTCAATTAAAAAGAAAAAGGTTTAAACCGTTTAAGTGGGATTCGAACCCGCGTGCATATACAAAAAAACATCAGACACAACCACCTGATCTAGATCAGGGGTTGTGTTTGATTCCAGTTTAATTAAATTATAAAACATGTATTAAATCGTGTTCTTCCCCAATTTTCACGATTTCGAGCCCTAGCTTTTACAATTGACTGATTCACACAATAATAACCCAATTAATCATAGGGTTATTGTTGTGTGATTGCCGAAGAACAAAACCCATATGAAAACATCACTTACAATAACGAATCGTGTGATTTTTGCTTGGTCAACAGAAATAGTCAAACACGAACAAGAACACTTGAACAGCAGATTTAAATAAGAAATTTGAGATTGAGAGAGATTATTCGACGATTGTAGAAGGTTTTGTGATATCCAATTTATAGTGATAGGGTCTGGATTACACGATGGAAGGTTTGACCATGCATTGATGGTAATGACGCGTCAAACAGTTATAATTGGTATGTTTTGATGATGATTGACCGAGTAATTATACGCGTATAGGTCAAAGGTATCAACAATCATACCATAACGAGCTTAAAACGTGATTAATTGGTGTGATAATGGTGATCGATCAACACAGTTGACTTTTCTAAGTCAACTGTTAGTATAATTATACATAATATATATAAAACGGGTTGAGGAATTATCACCAAAGCTGTGTAGCCCAGTTGGTTGGGTTTGTTGTTTGAGGTTGTGACCCGGCTTGGGGCGCGGGTTCGATTCCCGGCCCAAGCAGTATTATTTTTTGACATTTTATTATAAATATATATATATATATATTATATATAATTAATATAGTATTAGGGTTCCAAATACGCCACAATAATGGTTAAAAGCGAATAATAATAACGAAACTTGACGTTTTTTATTCATTATAATAGTAACGTACAAGTATAAATTAACAAGTCACCATCCTGAGAATAACACATAGTTTTATTATACTAGCACTCTACCTCACTTTAACTAATTTGGAAAACAAGATTATTCTTAATAGATAATTTTTGACCAAAACAATTTGGTGCCCACCGTAGGCCAAGTGGTGCTATTTTAACAAAAAACTTTGTTAAAACTTTTTTCCAAAACAACTTACTTTACAGAATTTTGACAACTATGTCTTCCTCACAAAAAATTGTTTCTTCATCCATGCCATCCACAACCTCTGCCAAAAATGCTACATTGCCACCTCCACCTGCATTTCCAAGAAATTCTACTTCTCAAATCCCACCTAGACCATCAATGGGAGCATCTGGATCAACTCCTCCTATTTTTGTGTCAAACGATGAACTTCTTTATATGTTTGCATTGATGAAAGATTCGATACAGCAACCCCAAGACACAAACCGGATGTTGATAAAAGAGATACAAGCTCTCAAGTCATCCTCAAGAAGGCCAAGTGAAGACATGGGGACACCATTGCAGCCAAGGGCGTTAGATTTCAATTCTGGCATCTCTGGGGGCGCACATCAAGGAAATTTTATCCCCATGAGCACTGGATTCTCTGCAACTTAAACGATTACTACACCCAGGATGACAACCAATAGGGATCCAGGATATACGCCTTTGCCATCTCAAGGATACAACAATATCGGTAACAATTTAAGTTCTAGTACTTGTACTGCTAATGATGTTGCTTCTTTGCAAGATACAGGTATTAGTCCACAACTAGCAAGGGAGCTACAAAAATTAAAGATATGGTGTCAAACGTGCCAGGGATAATACAACCTATCCCCGAAGTATCCTCAGCATCTCATAGGGTGTCTCGATTTGCACCTCCTATATGTGGTGCGGAGATCCCGAAACGGTTTCAAACTCCTAGCATGAAGCTATATGATGGATCTACAGATCCCAAGTAGCATGTAGCTCAATATAGAGAAAGGATGGAGATAAATCCAATTCCTGCTAACCTCAAGGAAGCCTGTCTATGCAAGGGATTTGGCTCAAATCTCACTGGTCCAGCCTTGAAATGACCTCCTAAGTGTTCCTCCATACTCGATTACTTCTTTTGCACACTTGATTAATATGTTTAATAACCAGTTTTCTTGCAGTCGAACATTCGAACGATTGACAAGTGACCTATACAGGGCAACTCAACCACAGGGGGAGTCACTACGAGAATACATTACGAGGTTTGGAAAAGAAACACTTGGCATCCCGAACTTGGATGTCACGATGGCAGTACAAGCATTCAAGATGGGGCTACAAAGAGATTTACCATTCTACCAAGAATTGGTAATGAATCCTTGTAGAAACTTAGATGAAGTCAGAAACAGGGCTCTAAGGTTCATCCGACTTGAGGATGACAAGAAAATCCAAGAAAGGATGGAATCATCCTTAAGATATAACTATCCTAATCGAAAATCCACTCCCACATACGAGCCAAACAGGAATAAACCATATGCTAGGCCTGACAATAAAAAGGTCAATGTGGTAGAGGATGATGATGAGGATGAATATCCTAAATTATCAGATTACTGTTTTTCTGTGGATATTACAGGTTTAATGTATGCCATGAAGGACCTTGGCGATAAAGCAAGGTGGCCTAAAAAGGATAACAAGGCAGCTTGGAAAGACAAATCAAAGTGGTGTGCCTTCCACGAAGATTTTGGTCACATCACTGAAGATTGTATTGCCTTAAGGAAAGAGATTGCATATCTTCTTAGCAAGGGTCACCTCAAAGATCTTCTAGGCAAAAAGAAGTCAAGGGTTCAGGATGGCACCATCCTAGAAACAGTAGCATCCCCACCTAAGGATGCTGGTATAATTAACTTTATTTCAAGAGGCTCTGATACTTGTGGAACTTCATATTCAGCTGCTAAAAAGCACGCAAGAGAAACTAAATCAGAAAAAGGAGAGAGGCCCACAAGAACAACTATCCTGACGACCTCTAAAGTGATTAGCTTTGAGGAAGAAGACAAAGAAAATATCCTTGACCCTCATCACGATGGTTTAGTAATAACTTTATATATTGCTAATCACTTTGTTCGCAGGATCCTTGTAAATGGTGGAAGCTCAGTGAATATAATCCAACTAGAAGCCTTAAAAGAATGAATATCCTAGAATCTGAAATAGTTTTCAGATCTTCAGTATATGTAGAAGGGGTGAATTATATCCAAAGATTCTATGTGATAGGTTCTTTATCCTCTTATAATGTCATCTTGGGAAGACCCTGGATACATGACATGAAGGCAGTTCCTTCAGCATATCACCAGTGCATAAAGTTACCTAGACCTTGGGGAGTTGTCAAAGTCAACAGTGATCAACAAGAAGCCAAGGATTGTTAGACAACATCGATGAAGGCTTCATCACGACAAGCGTAGCAATTACAGAAGGATGCACAGTGCCATCCTCAAGATGTCAAGGCACATCCTGAGCAGGATGTAAAGGCTGTTTGCCTTGATGACAATAACAAGGATAACACTATGCTAATTGGTAAGAATATTCCTCATGACATTGAACAATCACTAATTTCATTTCTTAAGTGCAGGATGTCTACCTTTTCATGGAAGCATGAAGATATGACTAGCATCTCTAAGGATGTCATTACCCAAAAGCTTGGGATTGATAAGAGCTTCAAACCCATCCTGCAGAAACGAAAAAGTTTGCTCCAGAACGAAATGTCATCATACAGGAAGAAGTGGATAGGCTGATTAAATCTAAGATGATAAGGGAAGTAAAATTCCCAAGATGGCTTGCCAACGTGGTGGTAGTTCAGAAGAAAAATGGGAAATGGAGAGTGTGTTGACTATACAGACCTCAACAAAGCCTGTCCTAAAGACCCATTCCCATTACCACATATAGATTCAATGGTGGATGCTACAGCAGGCCACGAAATGCTGACATTCATGGATGCATCTTCAGGATTCCAACAAATTCAAATGGAACCAGACGATCAAGAGGATAAAGCATTCATGACCCCATCAGGTATATATTGTTATATAGCTATGCCATTTGGACTAAAAAATGCAGGTGCAACCTACCAAAGGCTAGTGAATATGATGTTTAAAGAAAAGATTGGGGACACAATGGAGGTGTACATTGATGACATGGTGGTTAAATCCGAGAAGGCAGAGAACCATCTTCAGGATCTTAAGGAGGCATTTGACATCCTAGATGTCTACAATATGAAGTTGAATCCGTCAAAGTGTCACTTTGGAGTTGGTGCTGGAAATATTTCTTGGATATCTAGTCACCAAAAGAGGGATAGAAGCCAGCCCCGAACAAATAAACGCCATCCTCGATCTTAAAACTCCAAAAAATATCAAGGATGTACAAAGGTTAACAGGCAGGATAGCGGCCTTAAACAGATTCATTTCAAAATACTCAGAGAAGTGTAAGGAATTCTATGATATCCTGAGGAAAAATAGTAAATTCGACTGGGGACAGAGACACGAGGAAGTATTGAAGAAACTGAAGGAGTATCTAGCAGCAACTCCACTCCTGATGAAACCTGAGGATGGAGAACCTCTAAAGCTATACCTTGCAGTTTCTAGGAATGCTATAAGTGCAGTATTGGTAAGAGACTTCGAAGGGGAGCAGCATCCTGTCTACTATGTAAGTAAAACTCTACTAGATGCTCAGACTAGGTATTCTCATCTCGAAAAACTTGTTTTAGCTTTAATAATGGTGTCTACTAAGTTAAGGCATTATTTTGAAACACATAGGATACATGTACAAACTAACTATCCCATTAAAAATGTACTTAGAAAACCAGAAATGTCAAGAAGAATGGCTAAATGGTCAGTGAAATTAAGTGCCTTTGACTTAGTATACGAGCCTAGAAATGCAATCAAATCTCAGGCTCTAGCAGATTTTGTGGCTGATTTCAGTAGTGACATTCTGAGTTAAGTAGAATCTGAAGTACAACAATTAGAAGAAAACATAGGAAAGTGGACTTTATATACTGATGGTGCTTCAAATGCAAAAGGGACAGGTTTAGGGATACTACTAAAATCGCCACAAGGGGACAAAATACCCCATGCTATTGGATGTGCATTTCAGACAACAAATAATGAGGCAGAATATGAAGCTCTCATTGCTGGTTTACAACTTGCTAAAGACATGCATATTATTAAAATTGAAGTATTTGTGGATTATTTGTTGATTGCTAATCATTTTAATGGATCTTATGTAGTAAAGGATCAAAAATTAGCTATTTATCTTGAGAATGTTAAAAATTTATCAACTTCCTTTATAGAATTTTCACTAACACAGGTACCTAGAGAAGAAAATGTTGAGGCTGATGCTTTGGCAAATCTGGGATCCTCCTTAAATCTACCTGAAGGATCTAAGATTCCCATAGTCCACATCCTGAAACCAGCAATTGAGGAGTGCCATCCTGAGGCTAGTACCAAACATCTTAAAGATAAAACAGTGCATCCTGAGGATAACACTGTTCTGGCCACTCAGACTCAAGATAATTCATCTTGGATGACTCCTATAGTAAAATATCTACGAGAGAATGTTATCCCAGAAGGAGAAAATGCAAAAGCTTTCAGGATGAAGGTCCATATTTAAGGTGTCTCAACAAGGAAGAAGCAAATGAAGTGCTCAAAGACATCCACGAAGGAGATTGTGGAAACCTGTAGATGTAAAAGTGCGACTAAAGCTTTGGATTGTACAACACATTTTGTTTTGTTGATATCGAAGGTGCGAAGGAGCAAAATAGAAGGTGCGAAGGAAGACTGAAAGGTGCGAAGGAAGTGGATTTGTACGAATGAAGATTAGATTATAGTAGAACTTGGTTCGACCAGTTGATGTGGGCGAACCTGCACATTCGCATGAACAGTTTGGGCGAATGTGCAGTCTATAAATAGACAAGTTTGATTTTTGAATGTAACTTTTGATCATTATTATTCCCTCCACTTTCAGAAACTCTCTCTAGTGTTTTGTTAAACCTGTTTATCGTTGATACCTTGATTGTATCTATATTTCAACGTGTAAACAAGTGTTTTATTAATGAAAACATTTGAAAATGATGATCTGTGTGTTTGAATCTGTTTGATTATTATTTTGTGATAGTTTTAGGGTTTCCGCACCTGAAACTAACTTGTTTGTTCAATCTTTGTTTGTTATCGATCCTTTCACGTACATACAAAGTGGTATCAATGCCATTTCGGATCAAACAACCACAAATTAATAATCTCTCAGTTGATTTGGACTCAATTTTGGTCAAAAAGTTTCTGTTTTCAATGAACAAACTGATGTGATAAGATTTTGATCGATTACACCTTGATTTCGAGTTTAAATCGGATAATTCTCTTTATTAAAGTTGTTCCAAATCAAATCCGATTCAAAACCTGATTAAGATCATCAAAATCTATCAACATTTGAAAAACATGATCAAAATTAACTGATTTTCAAAGAATAACCATTTTTGAAATCACAGGGGTCGAACGAGAGAGTTTGGTCGAAAGTGGAATCTATTTGGGTCGAAAGAGTGATTTTGTGTACGAAGGAGGTGTTTTAGTGGTCGAAGGAAGACTTTGATTGCTTATTTTTCACATTCGTCCAGTTATTTCACCTTCGTCTGATTGAACGGTCGAAGGAGTCTAGAAAACGGTCGAAAGAGAAACTCAAGTGGTCGAAGGAGATTTTGTTGTTTAGTTCACATTCGTATCAATCATAAACGGGCGAAAGAGAACTTTATTTCTCATTCGCACGTTCGTATATACAAAGGAGCATTCTGTTTTGAAACATTTTTAATCTTTTCGTGTTTAATCGTTTGCAGGACAAGATGTGGAACTTCCCAACAACGCCTAGACCTACTCAAGCACCACAACAGCAGACAACACAAGATCCGTGGTCCATTGCAGCTCAGAAGACTAGTCAACCATCACAGCCGATCAATTATATGGCAATGACTAGTTCGGCTCCACAACAAGTTGTTCAACCATTACCACAACCGATTGACAACTATTGGGGAGTCGCAGCAGCATCAGTCCATTCACAGACCACCAACGCTATATCCACTCTTATTCATGATCTATCTTCTGGAAGCGGTAATCGTCCACCAAAGTTAATGGACATGAAGGAGTACATTACTTGGAAGACGAAGTTCAAGATCCATGTTGAGGGACAAGGACTTGAGGGAGCCGAGGCATGGCAAATGATTGTGAAGGGTTACGTTGCTCCTATTCTGGAGAATACTGGAGAACCAATCCCTTTGGAGAATTTGGCGGATGACGAGAAGAAAAGGTTTGCGATAGAGAAGAAGGCATTCTCTCAGCTATCCCAGGCGATCAACACTGATCTATTGCATCAGTTTGGATCGTGCACAACATCCAAACAACTATGGGATATGCTGAGAAATCGACATGATGGAAATGAAAAGACCAGGAAGCTAAGGATGGAGGAGCTTCGGAAGGAGTTTGAAAACTTCAGTTACATGGGTAATGAGACCCTAAAAGAGTTGGTTCCAAGGTACTGCCATTTGCTCACTGAATTGTCGAGCTATGAGATCAGCATTCCAATGTCGGAATTAGTAGATAAATTTGCTGATGCTTTACCACCCTACTGGAACCAACACATCGAAGTGTTAAAGGAGAAGGATGCTTACCAGTATTGGACTATTAACGAGTTCATCCAAAAGCTGGAAAACAAAGAGATGGAGGAAAAGAGAAAAGCTAAGAGAGCGCAGATTCCACAGAATCCTGATTTATATGTGAGTGGTACATCTAACTCTCTTTCTGCTTCAAGCACCACCTCTAATGTTGCACCTCACATAGCATGTGTGTCTAACGTTGTTGAACCAACAAAAGCACCCATTAATTACCTTGCTCAAACTTCATCCTACACACCATCATACACACAACAACCTTATCAAACACCAAACTTTATTCCACCATTTTCACCATTACAACAAGCCGCATGCTACACTTCAAGTCAACCTCAACAACAACAACAACAATATCCTCCTCAAGTGAATCAGATGCAGATTACTCAAGCACAATCAAGCCAAAATCCGATTGTGTTAGAAACCTCAAACCTTAACAATGTGACTGTTGAAATTGCTCAACAGCATGTTGCTCTTGTATCTGCTATGGTTGCTTCTTACAATGGTTTGGTAGCGAGTCAAATTGGTAACAACAATCTCACCAATGAGGACTACGCTCAAATCGACAAAGAGGAGATGGAGTTGATGGATATTCAGTGGGCTTTTGCAAGCATTATGAGAAGAGCCACTGACTTTATTCAGAAGACTGGTAAAACTGATCTCTCAACTTCTGCCAACACCACATACGGATTCAACAAAGCAAAAGTTACATGCTTCAACTGTGGTGAGAAGGGACATTTTAAAAGGGAGTGCACACAGCCAGCACAACAAGGTAACCGGAACCCTTTCAATTCAACATACCAAAACAGACAAAACCAAAACCAAAGTCAAGTGTCATACAATAGTCCAAATATCTCAAGCTTTCAACCACAAAACACTTATCAGAACCGTCAACAAAACAACAACACTAGACAATCCACAACTCAAAACCAACCTCAACAAAATCCAAACCGAACAATTGTTCCTATCTCTACACCTAACACACAATACCAAAACCAAACTGACAATCAAAATCAAAACCAAGCACTTGTGATCCAAAAGGATGAAGGTTTTGACTGGACTGGTATGCAATTGGGGGTGGAGGAGATCACTGCTGGGAATGTAGCATGTGTGGCACAGCAGATGAGTTTGGATGAGAATGAAGAGTTGGAAGAGGAAGTTGTAATTGAAAAAGTGTCGGAGTTGAAGATTGAGGAAGTGAATGAGGATGTGATTGCTGAGAGTGAAGACAAGAGATCGGGGATGATTCTTGATTCTGTCACTGATGTTGGAGAACAAGACGATTCAGCTTACTCGGACATGGAGAGTGAATCTGATTCAGAGGCTAGTGTGAATTCATTAGATGATGACATTGACCAACTACTAGCAGAAGCTGACTTCCTGATGACCCGCAAGTCATGTATGGTGGATGATGCATGCACCAAGATTGACTACTCCAAATTCTTTGCAGGGAAGGAAGCTCACTTCGCCTTGATGGCCATGACAGAACCTCCTAAGCCGGTAAGTGATGAAACTCAATCTCAAGCGTGTGTTAAATGTGATAAATGTGCTGATTTTGAAAAACTGACTGATGAAAACAAGCTTCTCAAGGTCCAACTGGAGAGTGCAAAAATCAACTGTCAGATTTATCAAAAGGACTTAAAAGATTTCAACAAAGTTCTTGATGGTTATAAAAAGGATGTGTCTGAACTTAAAAAGACATTATCAATCAAACAACTTGCCATTAATAATTACATCAATGAAATGGAAAACACTAAATTGGAAATGGCAACCATCAAGTGCTTTGCGGAAAAAGTTAACAAAAAGTTAGAAAGTTACAAGCACATAGCATATGTAGTCGATAATATCATTGAAGAACCCTCCCAGACGAATAGTGCAAACTATAAGTCAGTCCCATCTCTGGTATTGTTTGAGAATCACACTTTACATGCAATACCACCGGAGACTTTAATCAATCCTGATTCCACACCAGAAAATGAGCCTAACACTTCCAGTGTCGGGGATCCATATTCTGATGTGAGACCAGTACTGGGAAATAGTGAGCGTGTGGTCGCTACTGATGATTCAGATGAAGAAGATGAAACATCTGAGACGGTTGAAAGTGATAGTGATATCCCTGATGAAAATCATATAATCACTACTGAGCCAGTCTCACCGTCTCAGATCATTCATCCAATGGCAAATGCTCATCGTAAAAATGAGGTTAAGAAAAATGAAAAGTTTGTTGGTAAGAGTGTTGAAAAGAAAGAGGTAAAGAAGGTTGAGAAAAATGTGAGAAAACCGGTAGATAAGAAAAATGAAACCAAATTTGAGAAAAATGTGGTAAAACCGGTTGATAAGAAAAATGAGTTTAAATCTGAAAAATCTACTGATGTGAGCAATGAATCGTGTGATAAATCTGTCAAAATCTTCTATCGGATGCAAGGCTCCGATAAGATTTTATCCGATGATGAATATCCGATAAAGTTTGTCAATTATTCAAAAATTGAAAAGATCTGGCAGGAAAGTACGATTTGGTTTCCAAAATTCGAAAGAACCAATGACATTCCTCAAGAGATTTTAGAAAAAATTTATTCGGATAAAGAAGCTAAGGTCAATGTCACACAATTTGTTTTGCCTGTTCATAAAGAAAACAGTTTTATTGAACCGACTTACTCAAAGGACCCAGCTCCTGAGAGTTTAAGGAAACAATGCATGGTCGATCGATATCCCATTGCTAGCTTTTCCAAGTCGCCGATCAAGGAAAACTATGAGGAATACCGTGCGTGTTATAAGTGCGGGGAACGGGGACATTTACTTGCCGCCTGCCCGTACGTACGACACAAAAGGCACGAGGTGGAGATGAGGCAATATCATGAGTATCCGGTTGACAACTACGGCTATCAACAGAGACGGCATTTTCCCCAGCAAGAATTTATCATAATCAAAACAATTTTTATAACAAGAGGGAAAACCGTCCAATGACGTATGATAAGCACAACCGGATGACCACTGATAAATCTGTTAAGAAACCTATGATGAACTCAACTGCTGATACCAAAAAGGTAGCTCCTAAACCTAATGATAAACAAGCAGTTGGACCTGTCTCTATTAAATCAGAGAAGGTAACCAAGAAGGTTGTTTTTAAAGAAGAAGTAAAGAAACCAACTGAGACTTCAAAATCTCAGATTCGGATCTTGAAAAGATCTGAGCAATCTTGGTCATCTAAGGAATCTGAAGGAGCCTCTACTTCACAGAGCGAGAAGAATGAGAAAAAGAAAATTGTTAGTGAGAAGAAAGGGGTTGATGTAACCCAAGATGTTTGTGATTCAAAAGACTCTTTGAAACAACCTGTTCAAAGACCCAAGACCAAACAGGCTTGGGTCCCCCGAAAGAACTAATTGATCTACTTTAAATGTGCAGGGAGCTCCAGCTGGCCCTGTTAGCAGCCTATGGATTGTTGACAGTGGATCTTCTGGTCACATGACAGGGGACCTCACGCTACTCTTTGACATCAAAAACATTAACGGAGGTTATGTGGCATTTCCTGGTAATAAGGGAGGCTACATTACTATGGAGGGTAGTGTAAGCAATGGAGTCGTAACATTTGAGCGGATTTCTTATGTGAAACAGATAGACTATAATTTGCTCAGTGTTAGTCAAATTTGTGATAAACAATTTTCTGTGTATTTTGATGACAAATCCTGCTACATCTTGAAACCTGGGTTTGAGCTACCGAAAGAGTGGGTGATGCTGAAGGCACCGAGAGTTAACAACTTGTATATTCTTGACATGTCCAAAGCAATGACCACCCATGGCCAAGTAACGTGTTTCCTCTCCAAGGCTACAGAAAAAGAATCCATTATGTGGCACAGGAGAATGGGACACATCCATTTGCGAAAGATGAATCAGCTTGTGAAGAATGAGCTTGTCACGGGAGTTAATGTGAAACACTTCCATCTGAATGACAAGTGTATCAGTTGCAAGAAGGGAAAGCAGCACAAACAATCCCATAGACCAAAGAAAGTTAATTCCGTTGAGCTGCCACTTGAACGTTTGCATATGGATTTATTCGGTCCAGTCAGACGTAAAAGTCATGCCGGGGAGTTATACTGTCTTGTGGTGACTGATGATTATTCAAGATTTTCATGGGTAATGTGCTTGCATCAGAAGAGCGACACTTTTGACAACTTGAAAGTTCTGTTTACACGTCTGGAGAATATATTTGGTCTGAAGATCAAACGAATCCGGAGTGACAATGGGACGGAGTTTAAAAATGCTCAGATGGAGGATCTTTGTGCAAACAAAGGAATTCATCATGAATATAGCACTCCGTATACACCCCAACAGAACGGCGTCGCAGAAAGAAAGAACAGGACTCTTATAGAGACAGCGAGAACTATGCTTGCGGATTCAAATCTTCCAGTAATGTTCTGGAACGAAGCTATTTACGCGGCATGTTATACTCTTAACCGTGTTTTGACAGTGAAGAAGTTTGGCAAGACTTCTTATGAGCTGTTGAACCGACGCAAACCGAATCTGGAGTATCTAGAACCATTTGGTGCCCCATGTACAATGCTGAATCCTTCGGAAAAGTTTGCACCAAAGGCCGAAGAAGGTTATTTTGTTGGATATGCAACCCCATTAAAACGGGTATTCAACAAAAGAACTAGAAAAGTCGAGGAGTGGACTAATGTCGAAGTTCAATGATATACACAAAATGTACAGGGTGGAGGACCAGATTGGATGTTTGATTACAAAGATTTCTTTGAATCATTCAATCTAGATAGCATGGTTGAAGAAGCTGTACTTCGCTTATACTACGAGGTCGAAAACGCCGTAACTTCACCGTTAGTGCGTCCGATCACGGTAAACCCCCAAGCAGCTTCTAATGATACTACTGCTCCTGTATTGGAAGAAGAGGTGTTCCAAGAGGTTTCTACATCGCTTAATTCATCCGAATCAGAATACAAAGACGATGATGCAACAAATGAAGCTATTCTGGACAATGCTACAGTGACACCACCAGTGAACCCATCTAATACTGATGCTTCAACATCGAATGTGGGTAATGATCTAGTTTCTACAGAGAATTTGACAACTCAAACGGGAGTACAAGTACCTGATTATCCGGAATCTCGCTTGAACCCATCTAATACACCCGCTTGAACAAGTTATTGGTGATCCTGGTAGCAGTGTGATGACAAGAGGGCAGCTGAGAAATGCTCAAGCACCAGAAAACATTGGCAACCTTGCTTTATATGCCAAAATTCAGAAATCTGGTTTTCAAAATGACTGGTCATTTGCTTGTTATGTTTCGCAGGTCGAGCCGCGGACATACAAGGATGCTCTTTTGGATGACGCCTGGGTGGAAGCAATGCAGGAGGAGTTATTACAATTCCAGAAACTTGGTGTATGGACCCTGACAGATTTGCCCCCTGGTAGAAAGAAAATTGGAACCAAATGGGTGTTTAAATGCAAGAAGGATGACAGAGGAGTCATAGTGCGAAACAAAGCTCGTTTAGTCGTTCAAGGTTTTCATCAGGTTGAAGGAATCGACTACAATGAAATCTATGCACCGGTTGCACGCTTGGAAGCCATCAGAATGTTCCTCGCGTTTGCATCATGGAAGAAATTTAAGTTGTATCAGATGGATGTAAAGAGCGCTTTTCTTTACGGCGTGGTCAAAGAGGAAGTTTACGTAGGTCAACCGCCGGGCTTTGAGGACCCTATTCACCGGGATAAGGTTTATGTGTTAAACAAAGCTCTCTACGGGTTGCACCAGGCTCCGAGACAATGGTATGAGGAGATGAGCACGTATCTTCTCTCAAAAGGATTCAAACGCGGACTGGTAGACTGCACACTGTTCACGAAACGAGCAGGAGATGATTTGCTTCTAGTACAAATTTATGTTGATGATATTATTTTCGGGTCAACTAACGAACTTCTGTGCAGGGAATTTGAACAAGTTATGCAGGAAAAGTTCGAAATGAGCGCAATGGGAGAAATGCAGTTTTTCCTCGGCTTGCAGGTGGAGCAAAGACCAACGGGGGTCTTTATTCACCAGACAAAATACGTTTCTGAAGTCTTGAGCCGATTCCAGATGGATGATTCGAAGCCGATGGATACCCCAATACAGCCCAATCACGGGATTGGAGTTGACCTTAAGGGGGAGCTGACTGATCCATTTACATACAGAGCAATCGTCGGATCTCTGATGTATCTCACTGCGTCAAGACCTGATATAATGTTTGCGACATGTCTTTGTGCGCGATATCAATCGAAGCCGAAACAGAGTCATCTTGCAGCTGTCAAGTGTATCCTTAGATATCTGAAGGGTTGTCCATCGAAAGGACTTTGGTACCCTCATGATGATAATTTTGACCTAATCGCTTTTAGTGATGCAGATTGGGGCGGCTGTGACAAAGACAGCAAATCCACAACGGCTGGATGTCAGTTTATGGGGAGCAGGCTCGTGACCTGGCAATGCAAGAAACAAACCGCAGTTGCACTATCCACATGTGAAGCAGAATACGTTTCAGCATCGAGCTGCTGCTCACAGGTTCTTTGGATCCAACAGCAGATGGTGGATTACGGTTTGCAATTTCTTAAAACCCCAATTTACTGTGATAATGAGGCCGCAATCGCATTATCAAAAGACTTAGTAAATCACTCAAAGGCTAAACATATCCAGATTAAATATCATTTTATCTGTGATTGTTATGCTAAAGAGTTGATCGATATGGTCAAAATCCACACTGATTACCAACGCGCAGATCTTGTTACCAAAGCTTTTGACAAATCCAGATTTGATTATCTTTTAAAAGCTAATGGTATTAAAGAAAAACAAGACTGATCACCACCTCAGTCTATCACTTTTTAGTTTAAATTTTTAATGCTTTTCAGAAAAATTTCGAAAAATCCAAAAACATTGAAAAATTTTAAAATCCATAAAAATGGAAAAATTTCTTTGCTGACTGCTATATCTTCTTCCCTTAGATTAATGCCGTCAGATTTCTGTGAACAAACGATATCTAGGCAGTCACATATTTGAAATGCTCCAGCTTATCCTTGGGAACAGTAAATTCGAAAATCTATAAAAATCAGAAAATTCTAAAATGATTTCCTGGAGTATAAAGGGAAATGATAGTACATCAGTGGGGATCTGACACATTCTAAATAATGTAATGCTATATAGGGCGTGTGTCTGAGTCTGTGCGATGTGCTGATAAGCTTCGTAGACCTATTACTGCGTGCCTGATACATACATATCAAACGATTTGATGTGTGGATGAACTCCTCATGGGCATATGGTCTTAGTACCGTAATTTCATTTGATAGGGTAATTGTACAAAACTCGGAGGTTTAGGGTCGTTATGTTATTAGTTGTCTGGGGATAGCCTCTCTGATCTTCTGCTGTAAGTCATTACGGACCTAGATCAGACAGGGTGTCTTTATAAAAGAGCTATATGCCAAATCCTAAAGTTACCGTATTGAGGAACTTTCCATGTTATATGGTTATCAAAGATTATCTATTACATCGTATTGATCATTGATGCAAATCATGATTAATATCAATTCTCAACCTGGTATAGTGCATATGTTGCTTTGCTGCATTAATTTGCTGACCTGTATACCTCTATGCATTATATCTTGTACAATTACAGACAACGAAAGCATAATCACGCTTTACAATGAGTCTTTGTGCATTTACTTCTTGATACGAGAGTATGTTGTGTGCGTGGGAACCACAGACAATTGCGTTTATACTATAAATATCAGTATTAGTATAAAGCACTGCACAAAAGTCTGCATGTGAGTTTATGTGGATCACAATATCAGCAGTTGCCAGATCACACATTGTCTTTAATGATAATAATTTCAAAAAGATCAACGATGTGATCAGATTTCTCAAAAATTGATATGATCCCTTTACCGGAAATCTCAAAAATATTTACAGTTTTCATTTACATTTCTGCATTTTATTTTCTCGTCAAAAATTACAAAACTCAAAAACATTTTAGGTGTGTTTTATCATAAACTTTAGAAAATCCAAAAAGATTTCTCTTTTTCATCTTATTTTTGATAACTGATGGTGGTTGATGTCGATTTTCTAAATCTTGATACACCATTTGAGCTTTGTAACTTTTAAAATGTGAAAACATGAATGTTGGATGCTTAAAAGTTGGAAAATAATTGGACCGAGACTCGTTTTTGAGATTTGGAAAATTTTCAAAAATCCCAATTCTCATTCGCCCATTCGTTTGGTCGAATGTGGGTTTTTCTTTGTTCATTCGTATGCTTTGTTGGGTGAAGGAGAGTGTTCATGATAATCATCTCATTCGAACCCATTTATCTCATTCGAACCCTTTCAATAGGGTCGAAGGAGAGAAAAGTTTCTCCTTCGTATGACCAAAACGGGCGAAGGGACAGGCCTATATATAACCAACATCTCATTCGAACCTCAGTTATATTTTTTCCAGATTTTTGATTGTAAACTCACCTTGTTGCTCGTTCATTTTACATCATCTCATTGTGTTCTTACATTCATACTGATCATTGTGCTATCATTTTAACAGGTTATCATCATGGAATCAGCGTTTAATCTCTGTTTTTCAATTCCGAGCCCTAACTGTCTAAACATGTTTAAAATCAACATAATAATACAAATTGATGTATAGGGTTTATTGTGTGTGTGTTTTAGGGGGAGAAATTATCAAAAACATGGTTTAAAACAAGTCAGATTGATCTATCAGTGTTTAAACCCTAGTTTTTGGGTGAAAACACAAACACAATCAATAATTGTTGAAACTGTTGTATTAGAAATGTTTATCGGCATTATTAGGACTGATTTCAATCAAATGGACATGTTCAGGATCATTAGATTTCAAAATTGTAATTTCAAAAATATGAATTGCTTCCTTCGACCAGATCGAATGGGCGAAGGAAGAATTCAAAACGGGCGAATGAAGATTAGTTGGGCGAATGAAATTTTTTTTTCAAAACCAACACATTCGTACCATTTATTTCTCATTCGAACCTTTACAAAGACTCCTTCGTACCCCCGTTTGGGCGAAAGAAGAAGTTTTTGACCAAAACTTTTCAATTTTGATATTTTGTCGATTTTTAACTTGTGTTTTTGTTTGTTTTGCATATCTAACAATGTCTAAACAGCAGAAGACGACAGAACAAGCAGGATCCTCATCACAGCCTGCTAAACAGCTAGATTTTGAGAATGCGCACAATTGCTGTGCATATCTTGGCGATGTGAAGAAGCACACAGAATTTGTCGGTATCATTGTGTTTTTGAAAGAAGCAGGGTGATTGATGCCATTGCTGCGCCGACAGTGATCTATAGAGATATGATTCAGGAATTCTGGTCTAATGCTAAACTAGATTTCTGGAAGTGCGAATCTTGCTTGACGAGCAAAATTCAGGGACAACGAGTCATTGTGTGCGAAGAGGATTTGAGGGAAGCATTGAATCTGAATGATGATCCAAAAGATCCAAAGGAGTTTACATTCATGGATCAACGAAAGTGCTTTCTCAGGATGAAGTACAACGGACCTATCACTGACGGTTCGTTGCATAAAGGAAAACTGTGTCCACAATTCAAGTATCTGGCACATGTTTTAATTCACGTTTTCGGATCTGCTGCGGGAGGTTATGACTTGATGAGGAAGAGCATCAGTTCGATGATGGTTGCTTTAGTATTGAACAAACCGTTCAATGTCTCTGGCATGCTGATGTCTCACTTACTGGAGCCTATTAACGGCACAAGGAATCTCAAGTTTCTATTGTATCCTCGTTTTCTTCAAATGATATTCGATCACAAGTACAAAGAGCTGAAGAGAGATCCTAAACACATTGTTGTTCAGGAACATATGTCATTGAACACACTAGCTAGAATGAAAGCTTATAAGGGTTTGTCTGTTGAAGAACGTCCTCCAGCTAGACGTTTGTTTGGACATCTAGCTAGGGTGGATTATAAAGATCCGGGTGAGGGGCTTGTAAGGAATGTGAACAGTGATTCTGATGCTGATAATCCTTTACATCATGTTGATCCTGATGCTAAGCGCAAGAGACAAGTTGTGAATGTAGGCGCTAAGAGTGGTAAGACAAAGAAACCAGAGATAAGGATTGAGGTTTCTGAACCAGAGAAGAAGAAAAATACTCAGAGAAGGAATAAGAGTATGGCGAAAAAGGGTTTACACATTGTTGATGAAGCTTCCATTGATTCAGAAGAGACGATAGAGGAAGAACAATGGAATTCTGATGCTGAAACTGTAGAGACCACCTTGCCCAAGGCCACTGAGGCTGGTGCGTCTGCTAGCCAAACTGTTGAGGATCAAGGGAACAAAAGCCCTATTCCTGTTGATGTAGAAGAACTGGGTTTTAATGTTGAAGAGACGTTTGTTGGTTCTCCCGTGCAAGCTGCTAGAAAAGAGAAGAAGAAACAGGAGAAGCCAAGCATTAAGAGGAAGAAAGAGATAGAATCGTTGATAGCTGGAAAGAAACTGCCACCAGCTACAAGTTCTAAATCACCGGTTACTGCACCAGTTCATAAGAAACAGAAGACTGCAACAACATCTAGCACACCACAAATTGAAGAAATACCGATGGATGATGTGAATGAAGCATTGGATAATGTGCTAAAGAAAATCAGAAAAGGTAAACTGCCTGACGCTGTTGAACCACCAAAGAAGACAAAAGTATCGGTGGACAGTGACATCATGACTGCTGTGAATCAGAGACTTTCTGAGATGATGAATCTGATTAACAAACAACAGACGGAGATTGAGCAGTTAAAGTCCAATGACAAGAAGATGTTAGAAGTCGTAGTCACATCGGCAGATGATAATGAGACCTTGAAGAAGACAATTAAGAGATTGAAGAGAGAAAACAAGAAGTTGCTGAAGCATAAGCAACGTAACACCAGAAGGATCATAGTCTTGAAGGAGGAGAATAAACAGCTGAAAAAGAGTAACAAGCATATGGATGATCTGATCATGAACTTGTACTCTCAAGCTCCTCAACTTCAAGCTGGTGAAGTTGACAAAGAAAGAGAAGAAGAGCAAGTTGACTTCAAACCTTCTGATGAAGAAGAAGATGATGAACTTGATGAAGATGCTGGTAATGATACAAAGAAGAAGAAGAAGGATGATAAAGATGATGGAGGATCGGATGATGGTTCGAGTGGTGGAGACGGCTCTGCATTTGATGATAGTAGTGATGACGATGATGATGATGTTGATAAGTTTACTTACGAGAAACGTGACTCAGATAAGGGTGGTGAATCGAGCTCTAAAGCTCCTGGTGAGAATGTTGACGATGAAGATATTTTCTGGAACGAGAAATTGCAGTCACTGTCTGAAGAAGATAAGAACAAGTATCGCCAGATGCTCACTGATCGGGTCTGGACGATCGACATGACTAGAAGGTTTCCAGAAATATTTGAATCTAACAATAAACTATTCGAGTTGGAGTATGATGACCCTGATCTTGAGGATGGGGAAGTTTCTGCGGCTATTTCGAAAGAGATTCTTGAAGGTTTAGCAAAGCAAGTAGGCAAAACGTTGGAAGAATTACTTGCAGACAACTTTATTCCAAAGATTCCTGAGAAAGAAGCTGGAAATCATTCGGATGATCGTGATGTTCCTGCATTCGAGGAAGTTGAAATGGAAGATATTACGAGCGAAGAGTATCCACAATATTTCAGAACAAATCAAGATTGTGGATTCTCTTTCTCAGATGAACTGCTAAACCATGCTGAGAAGCTAGCAAAAGAAAAGAGCAAAGTCTTTGAAGATGAAATCTTTAAAGGGCATAACAAGCCACGGTTCGAGCAATCAGAAAGCTTAAAAGAGTTGTTGAAGAAGTTGAAATAAAAGGAAAATAATCGTCCGAAACCTGACATTCAAGGCAACTTTTACAAACTTCACAATAGGATTTTCAAAGGTCGTGCATTGGCCTGGAAGTTTGTTAAAGAGTTGAGGTGTTTCGCAGTAAAGTGGGAGAAGGGGATCTTGTATTTCGAGAAGTTTCATCACTTGAAGACCCTTCCTTATTGGGCAATCAGAGACATTTGTCGTCACCGTCTAACAGGAGCATCAAATAGTCAGATTACATATTTTGCTGAGAAGATGACTCGAGAAAACCGAACCAAGTGGGACTTGTTTACACCACAATATCCAAAGCGAATTGTTCATAAGAAGGATATTGATTTGATAACTGGTATGCCCAAGGTGACGTTGAAATACAAACCACCGCAAGTGTTGAAAAAGATTCCTTTGATGCCTATTCCGCAACACTTTGCCAAAGACTTCATCTGGTGGTATTATGATTGGAAGATTGCAGAGGCCGTGATCGTGTTGAAGGATGGAGAGACGAATTACAAGAAAGTGCATATCTTTGATCCTATGTGGTTGATAAACTGTTCACATGAGGATATCATCATGCTATTCTATAATCCGATCTATTCAGATGCTAAAGATGCTGAGCAAGCAGGAAAGTACCAACGTGTGGTATTTCTGTGCTTTGCGTTTAATATCAATGCTGGGTGTGACTATGATGAGAAGTTGAGAAAGTTTGTGGAGAAGCAAAAGGTGCCAGAGCTGAAAACGAAGAAACAAAAACAATTTCAGGAACCGGTGTTGACAAGAGAACAAATGATTCAAAGACATATCAGACTGTGGAACAAAAGGATGGACGAACAACGATATAAATTTATCAACTTCCTTTATAGAATTTTCACTAACACAGGTACCTAGAGAAGAAAATGTTGAGGCTGATGCTTTGGCAAATCTGGGATCCTCCTTAAATCTACCTGAAGGATCTAAGATTCCCATAGTCCACATCCTGAAACCAGCAATTGAGGAGTGCCATCCTGAGGCTAGTACCAAACATCTTAAAGATAAAACAGTGCATCCTGAGGATAACACTGTTCTGGCCACTCAGACTCAAGATAATTCATCTTGGATGACTCCTATAGTAAAATATCTACGAGAGAATGTTATCCCAGAAGGAGAAAATGCAAAAGCTTTCAGGATGAAGGTCCATATTTAAGGTGTCTCAACAAGGAAGAAGCAAATGAAGTGCTCAAAGACATCCACAAAGGAGATTGTGGAAACCTGTAGATGTAAAAGTGCGACTAAAGCTTTGGATTGTACAACACATTTTGTTTTGTTGATATCGAAGGTGCGAAGGAGCAAAATAGAAGGTGCGAAGGAAGACTGAAAGGTGCGAAGGAAGTGGATTTGTACGAATGAAGATTAGATTATAGAAGAACTTGGTTCGACCAGTTGATGTGGGCGAACCTGCACATTCGCATGAACAGTTTGGGCGAATGTGCAGTCTATAAATAGACAAGTTTGATTTTTGAATGTAACTTTTGATCATTATTATTCCCTCCACTTTCAGAAACTCTCTCTAGTGTTTTGTTAAACCTGTTTATCGTTCATACCTTGATTGTATCTATATTTCAACGTGTAAACAAGTGTTTTATTAATGAAAACATTTGAAAATGATGATCTGTGTGTTTGAATCTGTTTGATTATTATTTTGTGATAGTTTTAGGGTTTCCGCACCTGAAACTAACTTGTTTGATCAATCTTTGTTTGTTATCGATCCTTTCACGTACATACAAAACCACACAGGAGGAAGATCTCTTTACTCAAAGGTCTTAAGAACAGGATACTATTGACCTACAATGAAGAAGGATGCCATGCAATATTCTCGGAAGTGCGATCCATGTCAAAGACATAGCAACATCCTTCATCAACCTGCTGAACCACTACATCCTATTATTTCACCATGGCCATTCATGAATGGGGGATGGATATAGTAGGAAAGTCACCTGTAGCTCCTGGTGGAAAGGTGTTTATATTGGTAATGACTGATTACTTCTCAAAATGGATCGAAGCTGAAGCATTTGTACAAGTTAGGGATAAGGAAGTGGTCTCATTCATCAAGAGAAACATCCTAACAAGGTTTGGAGTGCCAGCTGAGATCATATGCGACAACGGTTCTTAATTCATTAGCAAAAGAACGACTGACTTTTGTGAAAACTGGGGAATCAAGATGATAACTTCAACACCGGTCCATCCTCAAGCCAATGGACAAGCAGAATCCTCAAATAAAATTATTGTCAACAATTTAAAGAAGAAGCTTGGGGAGAAGAAAGGAAAATAGGCAAAAGAACTTCCATTCGTACTTTGGGCTGATAGAACTACTTCAAAGAATGCAACTGGTCAAACACCTTTTTCCTTGGTCTTTGGAGCAGAAACAATGCTACCTACGGAGATGGTCATGCCTACAGCTAGGAGACATCTTCAGGATGCTACTACCAACTCAGAAGCATTATTGCAAGATTTGGAAGCAGTGGACAAACTTAGGGATGCTGCTAAATTAAGGATGGCAGCTCATCAACAAAGGATTGCTAAAGCTTAAACAAAAATATAAGGATAAGAAGATTTCAAGAAGGAGATTTAGTATTAAGGAAAGCCTTCCAAAATACAACAAAACCAAGTGATGGCAAGCTAGCTCCTAAATGGGAAGGACCATAGTTAATAGATTCTGGAGCTGGAAAAGGAGCGTATTGGCTGTCAACCATGGAAGGAGAAATTCTACCAAGGGCTTGGAATGCTATTCAACTGAAATATTATCATGCATAGGGATGCATGTGACTGATCTCTCTGGAAGAGAAAACTATGGTCCGAATCATACCTGGGATGGAGGTGAAGGCTGATAGAGATGAATCGTCTCCATATGTAAGTATTCTTAATTTATTTTGTCTATTTTTAACTAAAATAGTCCATTTCGAGAATTTTGTAGCTCCATATTACCATCCTGAAGATGGAACATTTTGAAGACTAGAGGGTTGGCCACCCTCTTCTTCGTTAATGTGTCCGACACCTTCCTAAGGTTTAAAGGTTTTCACCTTTCTCATTGGGTTAGCAACCCCGCTTGGAGCGCACGTTGTTCATATATATTTTCAGGATGGTGGGACCAGTCCATGTAAAAGTGGCTGATAATTTCATCATTTTTGAGATATATATTGAACTCTTAATGTTTAGACATTTTTCAATGTCTCTTACGTATTTGGCCTAGTCGCCAGGGCCTTGTCGCCAGTTATTACTAAGATATTACTATAGGCCTTGTCGCCAGAAATCCTCAAAGATGCTACATGTTGGTTTTTCACTAAGTCATTCTAAATTGGCTTGACCCCAGTTTACTTAAAGGCCTAGTCGCCAGTATAATAACAATGATTGCCTTTATACAGGTTATTGTTAAACATTCCATGAAAAAGGAAAAAATCTCAAAGACTATTTTGAAGATATTATACTTGGGACATCCTCAGAATAATGAAGATCATCCCGAGGATGACAAAGAAAGAAGAACTGGGGACATCCTCAAGATAATATCATCTCGAGGATGATTAAGTAGAATGAAGGGCATATTTAAGAGATCAATCTAAGAAGAGTATCTTTAGAGCATAAAGGTATCATTTATATCATTTCATTATACCTAACATTTGCTAATGTTTGTAGAGTGTCAAAAGAAAAGAACACAAGGATGTAGCGTCAAAAGTGGTTACCATATATTATTTATGCATCATAGGCAAAACTAATGTCAACCCTGGCTTCATCCAAAACCAGGACCCATCCACCAGAGATCAACATCTAAGGTCCAGGTCAATAATAGATTTGGGGCTTCGTCTTGAAACCAAGATCCATCCACCCCAAACCCTATAATATTCTAAGTTATTACATACCGAATAGAAACTGTTTGAAATTGTTCAACCATAGGCTACCAAAGTAACTACCATGAAAAGATTTAAAAAGTGGGCTCCAGCCTAGTCATCATATCCTTCATCGCCCACAGGAAGATCCTTCACCACCTCAGCAATTTTGGCTTCTGTTGCCTTCACCTCAGCATCCTCAGGATCCTTAGTCACATCCTCGGGATGAGCAACAGGAACACGCAAATCCACATCTTTACCACCTAGGCTCTTGACCTTCTCTCTCCAAGCCTCAACATCCCTTTCCTCTTGCTTGAAACCAGGATTCCTAGACTGGAGAGCCATCTTCAATCTAGCCTATAAGACAGAGATGATAGCAGATTTCATCAGCTCATTCCTATACTCATCCATCTCCTTCTCCTGACCCAACATTGCCTGAGCATGCTCCTCTTTCACCCGCTTCCATTCAGCCTTTGTCTTTGCCAACTTGCTCTCAAGATATTTGCCCTTATCATGAGCAATTTTCTGAACATCCTCAAGTTTAGTTTGAGCGTCATGAAGATCTTTGGCAAGAGCATCCACAGATTTCAACAAATATTCCTGACCCTAACAGAGGACAAAAGAAGAGTAAGTAATTTACATTCAAAATTATTTCTAACATTTTGATGTCATTCTTGGGATAAGAACATACCTGGAGAATGAATTGGAAATCTTCCCTAATACAGCATCAAAGTTCAACCCCTCGAAAGGAGTGAATTCCTCGACAATGGTGACAACATCACTAACTTTCCTCTTCTTAGAGGCACTGGTAGCCCTAGACTTGGGGAGAATGGAGAGAGGACTGGCCATCTTGGAGCTAGATGGAGATGCTGAAGTAATCTTGGTTGCCTTGACATCCATACTGTCAATATCATCCAAGTCAAAGGAAGCAGGTTTTTTGGCTGAGATTAAGACAATAGCATGGTTAGTAGATAAATAAAACGATAAACATCCTCAGGATGTAACATGATATACATACCAGACATCTCGGAAGCTTGACTGGTAGTATAACTCTTTTCCACTTCAAAGGTCCTTGCTGATTTAGGTAAGTCGAACACAGCTTTACACCGTAAGGAAGCTTCGTTTAAGGGAGTAGCTAACTTGGTAAAGGGGGTACCTGCCGGAGAAAATTTTTTAGAATGTTAACATCCTTAGGATGAAATTAAAAATTTCTTCATAAAAACTTTGAAAAATTTTACCACTTTTTAACCAATAAAGAGGAATCTCATCCCCATGAGGAATAGAGCTTCTCTTTACAAAGAAAAACTTTGTTTTCCAATCCTTCTCAGACTTAATCACATTATACACAAAGGGTGGATCCTTCTCTATAAGTTGAAGGACATAACGTTGGGAGCCATGTGTCCTTAACTTATAAACATGAGACATGTAACACCCCAACCGATGGCGGAAACATCGGGATGTCACGTATTGATGATTGTTTCAGTAGCACATGCTATAAATTGAATTTTAAATAATTTATTCATAACATAAATATCCAAAATAAAGTGATGTCTAGAAATTCAATACATGATATCAAATAAAGCAACAACTTCAAATAACTTCAAACAAAAACTTCATGATAAATCCTCATGCATACTCAAGCCTCAGATTCATTGTTACCTGAAACATGTTAATTTTGAAAATATTTTTGGGTCAACAAAAGTTGGTGAGAATTACATAGGTTTTGATAATCGAATAAAACTTGTACAATTCAAGTGTCATGGCAAGTCTAGTCCATATGTGAAAACATACTAGAAGTAAATCGAGTGCATAATCAACCCTTGTGACTGTTATATTGTGGTCCAACCCATACACTCATGGTTCACTCGATTATGTTATGCGATAATAATCACCCACGCTACCTTTGTAGGAGGCACGTATCCGGGTGGGATTGTCAGTCCAATAGATCTATCATTGTATACCGTCGGCTGATCAATGTTAATGATTATGCTAGAATTGTGCTTACCCTAGTCATGTTTAAGACAAAATGCAATATAGAAAAACACATAGACACTTTATGATTGAATTGCATATAGAATGATGTAACATGTTTCACCCCAAAAATAGTGAAATAGAAAAGGGGCTATGTAAAACTCACCTTAGCAAAATGTTATGTCTCGTGAAAAATAGAATATTGTGTTGCCCAACAATGCCAAGTATTACCCTATAATTAAGGTAATAAATATTTCTAAGTCTTTCTAGTCTACAAATATATTCTAGGGCTTCGAATTGGGAATAAGTGTTCGTTTGATTAATAAATAAAATGTTTGATAAATGAGAGGAATTTGATAAATAAATAAACAAAAGTCTTTTTGTAAATTTTAAATTAAAGATGGTCACAATAATAAGTTTTAAGTATGAAAATAATTTTTATAAAATTGTTTTCTTAAAAATAGAATATTAAATCTATTTATTTCAAATTGTCAAAATATAACTTTAATATTTAAAAATTGTATTTCTGTTCCAAATACTCAGAAATAATTTATATGAAATTTTGGTGCAAAAATATTGAAAAATGAATTTATTATGATTTATTTATGATTAAAACTAACAAAAATTGATTAAAAATATTAAATAAATGATTTTTTAGAAATAAAAATCATTTCAGAAAAGTTTATTGTTATAAAAACTCAGAATAATTTTTGTGGAAATTTATAAAATTGTTTTGATATTTTTATAGAATTTAATAAATAAAATAGAATAAAATTGGATTATTTATTATATATATTAAATAAATAAAATTTTGAAAACTAAAAATTGTATGTTAAACTTTTCCACTAGATTAACATAAAATAATTTTTGTAGAATTTATAAAAGAGTTTTAGTATTTTAAAATGAATTTTTAAAAATATAAAGGAATATATATATATATATATATATATATAAGTTTAAATAAAAAGAATGTTTTGTTGATTCCATGGTTCGAACCCGGGCCCTTGGCCGGTTCATTGGTTTTAAATCACAAGCCCAGACCAACTAGTCTGGACCCTGAGAACGTTTAGTTTCTGATCATATTAATTATATACAATAAAGAAAATCAGATTTATATTCAATTAAAAAGAAAAAGGTTTAAACCGTTTAAGTGGGATTCGAACCCGCGTGCACATACAAACAAACATCAGACACAACCACCTGATCTAGATCAGGGGTTGTGTTTGATTCCAGTTTAATTAAATTATAAAACATGTATTAAATCGTGTTCTTCCCCAATTTTCACGATTTCGAGCCCTAGCTTTTACAATTGACTGATTCACACAACAATAACGCAATTAATCATAGGGTTATTGTTGTGTGATTGCCGAAGAACAAAACCCATATGAAAAACATCACTTACAATAACGAATCGTGTGATTTTTGCTCGGTCAACTGAAATAGTCAAAAACGAACAAGAACACTTGAACAACAGATTTAAATAAGAAATTTGAGATTGAGAGAGATTATTCGGCGATTGTAGAAGGTTTTGTGATGTCCAATTTATAGTGATAGGGTCTGGATTGCACGATGGAAGGTTTGACCGTGCATTGATGGTAATGACGCGTCAAACAGTTATAATTGGTATGTTTTGATGATGATTGACCGAGTAATTATACGCGTATAGGTCAAAGGTATCATCAATCATACCATAACGAGCTTAAAACGTGATTAATTGGTGTGATAATGGTGATCGATCAACACAGTTGACTTTTCTAAGTCAACTGTTAGTATAATTATACATAATATATATAAAACGGGTTGAGGAATTATCACCAAAGCTGTGTAGCCCAGTTGGTTGGGTTTGTTGTTTGAGGTTGTGACCCGGCTTGGGGCGCGGGTTCGATTCCCGGCCCAAGCAGTATTATTTTTTGACATTTTATTATATATATGTATATTATATATAATTAATATAGTATTAGGGTTCCAAATACGCCACAATAATGGTTAAAAGCGAAAAATAATAACAAAACTTGATGTTTTTTATTCATTATAATAGTAACGTACAAGTATAAATTGCGTAATGTTACAGTCTCCCCTACTTTTAGGAACTTCGTCCCGAAGTTGGAGTTGGAGAGTCTGGTGGAAAAAGATGTGGGTATTTAGACTTTATCTGGTCTTTACGTTCCCAGGTGAACTCTGGACCTCGTTTAGATTCCCAACGAACCTTAACGATCGGAATGCGACTGCGCTTGAGTTTCTTGACTCCAGTATCAACGATCTCGACGGGTTTCTCGATAATGTGCATAGTTTCATCGATTTGCACATCTTCAAGAGGAACATGGAGGTTCTCATCTGCTATGCATTTCTTGAGATTCGAAACATGAAAAGTTGGGTGAACATTGCTTAGCTCCGGTGGAAGATCAAGTTTGTAAGCCACTTTTCCAATCCTGTCAAGAATTTTGAATGGGCCTACATATCGAGGATCTAGTTTTCCCTTTCTACCGAAACAAATCACTCCTTTCCAAGGGGATACCTTAAGATGTACAAGGTCCCCAACTTGAAATTCCAAGGGTTTATGACGTTTATCAGCATAACTCTTCTGACGACTTCTAGCCTTGAGAATATTATCCGGAATGAGTTGGATTTTGTCTGTGGTTTCCTGGATTAGTTCGGGTCCAGTGATCCGGGCTTCACCAACCTCAGTCCAACAGACAGGTGAACGACATTTACGACCATAGAGTGCTTCAAAAGGAGCCATGTTAATGCTGGCATGATAACTGTTGTTGTATGAAAACTCGACCAAAGGAAGATGAGAATCCCATGCGCCACCAAAATCGATGACACATGCCCTGAGCATATCCTCAATTTTCTGGATGGTCCGTTCAGTCTGACCATCTGTTTGAGGGTGATAAGCAGTACTCAGGTTCAACTTGGTACCCAAAGCGTCTTGTAAAGAATCCCAAAAGTGAGAGGTGAAACGACCATCACGATCCGAGATAATGTCCAAGGGTATACCATGAAGACATACGATTTCACTTACGTACATCCTTGCCAACCTTTCCACAGAATACTTCTCACGAATAGGTAAGAAGTGGGCTGACTTGGTTAAACGATCGACGATTATCCAAATGCTGTCAAAACCTTTGGGTGTACGAGGGAGGTTAGTAATGAAGTCCATAGCTATGCTCTCCCATTTCCATACAGGAATTTCTGGTTGTTCGAGCATACCAGATGGTCGTTGATGTTCAGCCTTGACCTTAGAACAAGTGAGGCATTTTGCAACGAAAAGAGCAATATCTTTCTTCATCCCAGGCCACCAATATGAATAACGAAGATCTTTGTACATCTTGTCAGCTCTGAGATGAATTGAATAACGAGACTTATAAGCCTCGTTCATAAGAAAGGTACAAAGATCATCACGGTCAGGAATCCAAAGTCGATTAAGAAAATAGAGTAGCCCAACAGGTTTGGGTTCAAGTTTAGTCTCAGCACCACAAGACATTTCGTCGTACATGTTACCTTGGGTGACTGAAGTATGTTGAGCCTGGAGGATACGATCCTGAAGATCAGTACGAACTCTCGCACAATGAAGTTTGATACGCTCTTTACGATTGAGTGCGTCACCCACAACATTCGCTTTGCCAGGATGGTAGCAAATTTCGCAATCATAGTCGTTAAGTAGCTCAACCCAACGCCGTTGCCTCATGTTAAGATTTTTCTGGTCGAAGACATGTTGGAGACTTTTGTGGTCCGTGAAAACCACGCATTTGGTTCCATAAAGATAGTGTCTCCAAATCTTAAGAGCAAAGACGACAACGCCCAATTCAAGATCATGGGTGGTATAATTCTTTTCGTGAGTCTTGAGTTGTCTAGACGCATAAGCAATAACCTTTCCTCGTTGCATGAGAACACAACCAAGACCTTGGTTTGATGCATCACAATAGACCACAAAGTCATAATTACCATCAGGTAGAGACAAGATAGGAGCTTCACAGAGTTTCAGCTTGAGAGTTTCAAATGCTTCCTCTTGCTTTGGTCCCCACTCATAGGGTTTACCCTTGTGAGTTAAGGCAGTGAGAGGAACAACGATCTTAGAGAAGTTGGCGATGAATCGACGATAATAGCTAGCCAAACCAAGGAAGGAACGGACTTCAGTTGGAGTTTTAGGAATACTCCAATTCTTCACAGCTTCGATCTTTGCATGATCAACATGAATTCTGTTCATATCAATGACATGTCCCAAAAATTGAACTTCCTTAAGCCAAAATTCACATTTCGAGAACTTGGCATACAGATGTTCTTTCTTTAGGAGACCCAAAATGGAGTGAAGATGTTGTTCGTGATCGGACTTTGATTTCGAGTAAATCAAAATGTCATCGATGAAGACGATCACGAATTTGTCGAGGTAGGGTCTACAAACCCGATTCATTAAATCCATAAACACTGCGGGAGTGTTGGTCAATCCAAAGGGCATGACCATGAATTCATAGTGACCATAACGTGTACGAAAGGCTGTCTTGGGAATGTCTTCATCGTGGACTCTAAGCTGATGATAACCAGAACGAAGATCAATCTTCGAGAAGTGGGTTGCTCCTTGAAGTTGATCGAAAAGATCGTCAATCCTAGGCAATGGATAACGATTCTTGATAGTGAGTTCGTTGAGTTCACGATAGTCGATACACATTCTAAGAGATCCATCTTTCTTCTTAACGAACAAGATAGGGGCTCCCCATGGAGAAGAACTGGGGCGAATGAAACCTTTATCAGAAAGTTCCTGTAGTTGACTGGCAAGTTCTTGCATCTTAGAGGGTGCAAGACGATAAGGAGCTTTGGCGACAGGATTAGCACCAGGAACAAGATCAATTCTAAATTCCACTTGTCGAGCAAAAGGCAAACCAGGTAAATCCTCTGGAAAGACTTCAGGATAGTCCCGAATGATTGGGATGTCTTGGATACTTTTGCCCTTTTCCTTCTTTTCTATTACGTTAGCTAAGAAAGCTGTATACCCCTTTCGTAAGTATTTTTGGGCAGTAGTACAAGACATGAGCTTAAGCTCGCCACAAGGCTTCTCACCATAGATCTTCAAAATATCACCAGATTCGAGAGGAATGCAAATGACTTTCTCAAAACACAGAATTTCAGCACGATGGGTTGACAACCAGTCCATGCCTACTATGACATCAAAACTTCCAAGATGCATAGGGATGAGATCGATAGAGAAAGTATGTTCGTCGAGGTTCAGCACACAGTTACTAATAATAGAATTGATCGAGATAGACTTCCCATTAGCTACCTCTACCACTAAAGGTTCCTCTAGGTTAGTTTGGGGTAAGTTAAGTAAAGGTTCAAACTTTAGAGATACAAATGACTTATCAGCTCCCGAATCAAATAATATGGATGCATAGTGGTTATTAACGCGAAACGTACCATTCACCACCTCGTTGTTGTCACGGGTTTGGTTAGCATTGAGATTGTAGGCGCGACCTCGAGCACCTTGGTTGCGGTTCTGGTTTTGGTTGCGGTTTTGGTTCTGGTTCTGGTTTTGGTTACGATTGGGGCAAGTATTGATATAGTGGTCTGGGCTGCCACACTCGTAGCACTGACCACGAGCCGGTCTGTTGTTTTGTTGATTGGGAGCTGGGGCATTGTTATTTTGGGCAGCAGGGCCGTTAGCAGGAGGAGCTCGGCAGATGTTCACAAGGTGACCATACCTTTGACACTTAGTGCAAAAACGACATGGCACCTGTGCTGGATGATGGTATTTGCAAGTGTTGCACAAGGGGTGAGGTCCGGTGTATGGTTTCTTGGCTGGGTTTTGTGCTGCAGGTGGGGTGGTAGCAACCATGTAGTTCCTAGCCTTGCGCTTCTTGTTGCTTGAGGTCTCGGGCTAAACCTCAATAGCGGGCTGAGGAGTGTCTTTGACAGCAGTCTTTTTAGTGCCCTTGCGGAAGAGGGTACCGTTCTTCACATGATTATCAGTGAGAGTAGCCGCCAGACGTTTGGCTTCCTCCAAGGTGGCAGGATTCCTTCCCCACACTGTGTCCTGGATTTGCATGGGTAGACCACCGATATACTTCTCGATGGCTACAGGCAGGGGAGTTACTTTATGGGGCAACAATAAGCTAAGCTCGTGAAAGCGGGTATTGTAGGCAAGGTTTTCCCCACTATCTTGAGCAAAGGTGTGGAACTCATCTTCTAGCTTCTTAACCTCGTTGCGAGGACAAAACTCATCCTTCATAACCTCCTTGACTTGATCCCATGTCATAGCAAGTGCAACTTCGGCTCCACGGGTGCGCTTTTCCTCATTCCACCAAGTGAGTGCTCGTTTGTGAAGAACACTCATCGCGTAACGAACCTTAAAGTTGTCGGGGCACTCACTGTTAATGAAGGTATTCTCAATACCCTCGAACCATTGTAGAAGTCCCGTAGCTCCCTCTTCTCCACTGAACTTAGGGGGACTACAGGAATTAAAGTGCTTAAGAGTACAAGCTGGGAGACCATTCCCGTTTCCGTTGTGGTTTCCATTTCCGTTTCTGTTGCCGTTACCGTTCCCGTTGCCGTTACCGTTACCGTTGCCGTTACCGTTCATCCGGATGA
Organism: Ambrosia trifida; assembly: GCA_028751855.1. NCBI lineage: Eukaryota > Viridiplantae > Streptophyta > Magnoliopsida > Asterales > Asteraceae > Ambrosia > Ambrosia trifida. The sequence goes on along the minus strand of CM054122.1, from coordinate 150,166,974 downwards.
CTTGAGCTAGTAAGTTAGGAACCGGAGTCGCGATTTGCTGCGCCATTTGTTGAGAAATGATCGCAGGCAGTTGGGCATCGACACCATTGTTGTTATTGTTATTGTTGTTGTTGTTGTGGTTAGCGTCGTGGTTGTTGCTATTCACTTCATCTTGATTGTTACCACTGTTAAGGCGAGTGCTGCGACGTGGAGGCATGATCTGTAAGAGACACAATGAAATGAATGAGGTTATATAAGGAATGTAATCATTTATTCATTAATTAAAACGAATAAACGAAAACGTTGACTTATCAAAGATTCTAGATTCTAATAACATATGAAGACATGCTTTAGCCTATAAGTGAACACTCATCCCGAGAATTCCCAGGTAGGCATCCGGGTCCCTCGTCTGATTGGGATATATGCGCAATGCCAGCCTAGACAGAAGACTCAGAATACAGGCGTTCACCCTTCCTGATTGCACGTGTTCGTTATTAAAATCTAGAACTTCGACGGGATCTCAAGGTGGTTCAGGTTAAACCTGAGGATTTTGTCCTATTAATCTAATGGTGGATCAGGATTGCAGCAGACGAATAGGAGCAGTCAACTTGTAAAGGCTTAGGGTTGTATAAGGTATGGGATTGGGATAAGATTAAGGAAGCAGTTAGGATTTCAAGTAAGAGAAGCAAGTACTGTTTAAGTCCTTAAGGTTATAGTCTAGATTATTTTCTAATAACCTAATTCCCTATAACTAAGGCTCTGATACCAATCTGTAACACCCCAACCGATGGCGGAAACATCGGGATGTCACGTATTGATGATTGTTTCAGTAGCACACGGTATAAATTGAATTTTAAATAATTTATTCATAACATAAATATCCAAAATAAAGTGATGTCTAGAAATTCAATACATGATATCAAATAAAGCAACAACTTCAAATAACATCAAACAAAAACTTCATGATAAATCCTCATGCATACTCAAGCCTCAGCTTCATTGTTACCTGAAACATGTTAATTTTGAAAATATTTTTGGGTCAACAAAAGTTGGTGAGAATTACATAGGTTTTGATAATCGAATAAAACTTGTACAATTCAAGTGTCATGGCAAGTCTAGTCCATATGTGAAAACATACTAGAAGTAAATCGAGTGCATAATCAACCCTTGTGACTGTTATATTGTGGTCCATCCCATACGCTCATGGTTCACTCGATTATGTTATGCGATAACAATCACCCACGCTACCTTTGTAGGAGGCACGTATCCGGGTGGGATTGTCAGTCCAATAGATCTATCATTGTATACCGTCGGCTGATCAATGTTAATGATTATGCTAGAATTGTGCTTACCCTAGTCATGTTTAAGACATAATGCAACATAGAAAAGCACATAGACACTTTATGATTGAATTGCATATAGAATGATGTAACATGTTTCACCCCAAAAATAGTGAAATAGAAAAGGGGCTATGTAAAAGTCACCTTAGCAAAATGTTATGTCTCGTGAAAAATAGAATATTGTCTTGCCCAACAATGCCAAGTATTACCCTATAATTAAGGTAATAAATATGTCTAAGTCTTTCTAGTCTACAAATATATTCTAGGGCTTCGAATTGGGAATAAGTGTTCGTTTGATTAATAAATAAAATGTTTGATAAATGAGAGAAATTTGATAAATAAATAAACAAAAGTCTTTTTGTAAATTTTAAATTAAAGATGGTCACAATAATAAGTTTTATGTATGAAAATAATTTTTATAAAATTATTTTCTTAAAAATAGAATATTAAATCTATTTATTTCAAATTGTCATAATATAACTTTAATATTTAAAAATTGTATTTCTGTTCCAAATACTCAGAAATAATTTATATAAAATTTTAGTGCAAAAATATTGAAAAATGAATTTATTATGATTTATTTATGATTAAAACTAACAAAAATTGATTAAAAATATTAAATAAATGATTTTTCAGAAATAAAAATCATTTCAGAAATGTTTATTGTTATAAAAACTCAGAATAATTTTTGTGGAAATTTATAAAATTGTTTTGATATTTTTATAGAATTTAATAAATGAAATAGAATAAACTTGGATTATTTATTATATATATTAAATAAATAAATTTTTGAAAACTAAAAATTGTATGTTAAACTTTTCCACTAGATTAACATAAAATAATTTTTGTAGAATTTATAAAAGAGTTTAAGTATTTTAAAATGAATTTTTAAAAATATAAAGGAATATATATATATATATATATATATATATATATATATATATATAAGTTTAAATAAAAAGAATGTTTTGTTGATGCCATGGTTCGAACCCGGGCCCTTGGCCGGTTCGTTGGTTTTAAATCACAAGCCCAGACCAACTGGTCTGGACCCTGAGAACGTTTAGTTTCTGATCATATTAATTATATACAATAAAGAAAATCAGTTTATATTCAATTAAAAAGAAAAAGGTTTAAACCGTTTAAGTGGGATTCGAACCCGCGTGCACATACAAACAAACATCAGACACAACCACCTGATCTAGATCAGGGGTTGTGTTTGATTCCAGTTTAATTAAATTATAAAACATGTATTAAATCGTGTTCTTCCCCAATTTTCACGATTTCGAGCCCTAGCTTTTACAATTGACTGATTCACACAACAATAACCCAATTAATCATAGGGTTATTGTTGTGTGATTGCCGAAGAACAAAACCCATATGAAAACATCACTTACAATAACGAATCGTGTGATTTTTGCTTGGTCAACAGAAATAGTCAAACACGAACAAGAACACTTGAACAGCAGATTTAAATAAGAAATTTGAGATTGAGAGAGATTATTCGACGATTGTAGAAGGTTTTGTGATATCCAATTTATAGTGATAGGGTCTGGATTGCACGATGGAAGGTTTGACCATGCATTGATGGTAATGACGCGTCAAACAGTTATAATTGGTATGTTTTGATGATGATTGACCGAGTAATTATACGCGTATAGGTCAAAGGTATCATCAATCATACCATAACGAGCTTAAAACGTGATTAATTGGTGTGATAATGGTGATCGATCAACACAGTTGACTTTTCTAAGTCAACTGTTAGTATAATTATACATAATATATATAAAACGGGTTGAGGAATTATCACCAAAGCTGTGTAGCCCAGTTGGTTGGGTTTGTTGTTTGAGGTTGTGACCCGGCTTGGGGCGCGGGTTCGATTCCCGGCCCAAGCAGTATTATTTTTTGACATCTTATTAATATTATATATAATTAATATAGTATTAGGGTTCCAAATACGCCACAATAATGGTTAAAAGCGAATAATAATAACGAAACTTGACGTTTTTTATTCATTATAATAGTAACGTACAAGTATAAATTGCGTAATGTTACAAGACATGTCCCCTACTTGAAGATGGATACCGTGATTTTCGACTATTCTGTTACAAACCATTAGTATCTTCCAGAGTTCAGGCATGACTTAGGAGTAAGCCATCCCTGTCACATCAAAGAAAGCTTTGATGAACGATGGAAAAGGATACCTCAACCCTAAAGAGAATGGTAAGAACAGAAAACAGGTCCAAGTGGGAGATGCAAAATCAGATCTTGCATAAGGATCGTAAGGACGAAACTCAGCAGAACTTAGAAAGATATGTGAGCTTTTTAGGGCTTGAATGTCTTTGTCAACAAAAGAATAGGTCTCCTGCTCAGGATGGACCAAGAGATTTTGGGGAATGAAGTCACTTGAAGTTACTACGCTCCCCGAAACCCTTGTAGATCTTTTAGCCATCTTCGAAATATTGATAATATTTGGCAGATGAAAGAAAGAAGTATAAACAAGATAGAAAAGAAATTACCTTCTTAGGAAGATCAGGAGTGATTATAAAGGAAGTGATATGCTCTAGATATATAGGGCAGAAGATGATGTCGTGTAATGGTCATCACTTAATTACCGCCGAAGAAATAGCCGTTGTATCCTGACGAGATGTCCCATCAGTCATCAGATAAGAAATTATGATTAAAAAAATATATTAACCTTGAAGGATATTAACGGTAACATATTTTTTGGGGACAATTGTTGGTGGTGAAAATCCTTAGGATAATTTTACCTCTCATAGCTGTTGTAGCATCCTCAGGATGCTGAAGGGGCCAGCTGACTTCAGGATGAAGCAATATTTCAACGTGTGTGCATCCTGAGAATGGACTAACGAATTGCCTTTTTATATATAATTGCAGGTACAACTAAGTTATAATATGTATACGTAAGTGCTCTCCAACATATATATTATAACGTTCAGTCAAAGGAGTCAAAGATTGAAGAGTAACTTATATCAACCAAAGGCTAAGCTCGAAGATGAAGTCAAAGATGTAACCGTCGTTCATTAAATACCGGCGAAGAATATCGAAACAGCTCAAGCAACGACTAAATTCAAATGAAACAGTCCCAATGTTCACCTGAATACATTGAAGGAGCTTAACTAAATAACGAATATTGTGGGATACATTGTTTACTTCCTTGTATTATATAAATGGGAATGATGGACGAGTATAGGACACATTGCTCTCACCAGAAACACACGAATACTCTACTATTCATAGAAATACTCACACACACTTAGCACAATTCATTGTAATCTTAGCTCACTCGTCCATCATTCATCCAAAGTTGTAACATTTTTACCCATTTTTAGTATTAACAAACAAGGCTGGGGATTAGACTCCTCTCGAGGTTTTGTGCCGGCGATCATCAACTGATCAAGGGCTTTCCTCGTACATCGAGTGTTGTTGTTTGTGTTTTAGCATCTACTTTACTTGTCACAGATAGTTGCACCCTCAGGATACAACTGTCCATCCTCTATTTTCACATCATCATCCCGAGCATAGTTGTCAATTAATATCGTATTTATATGAACAAGTCACCATCCTGAGAATAACACATAGTTTCTATCAAACTAGCACTCTACCTCACATTAACTAATTTGGAAAACAAGATTATTCTAAATAGATAATTTTTGACCAAAACTAGAACGTTGGCATCAATGCCTAGGACACCCTGGCAAAAACCTTTTGCATTCCTTAAAACATTCTTCTTTTATTGATTATGGCAAAATAAATGACAAACATTGCCAACCGTGTGTTTTTGGAAAGAGTATTAAATTACCATTTTATGATTCTATTAATGCTACATGTTTGCCTTTTGACATAATTCATAGTTACCTTTGGACGTCCCCCGTGCTTAGCACGGCTAGACATCGATACTACGTCCTTTTTCTTGATGACTTTACCATTTTTTGTGGACATTATCCATTAGTCACAAATCACAAGTGCTTGCCACCTTTACCGCCTTTCACCATCTAATCAACACCCAATTTGAGCGTAAAATAAAACAACTTAATGTGACAATGGTAAAGAATATGCAAATAATCAATTTTATGAATTTTGCAAACAAACAGGCATGCAATTTCGCTTCTCATGTCCTCATACCTCATCCCAAAATGGTATGGCGGAGCGCAAAATCTACACCATAAACAACATGCTTCGCACCCTCCTTGCCCAAGCCTCTCTACCTCCAAACCTGTGGTATCACGCTCTTGAAGCGGCCACGTACCTTCTCAACATCCTCCCTAGCAAACAACATGACTTCCTAACACCTACCTACCTCTTGTACCACTGCATCCCCGAATACTCACACCTTCACGTTTTTGGGTGCTTATGCTTTCCCCTTACCCCATCCACCACCATCAACAAACTACACAATCGTTCTCAACCGTGTGTATTCCTTGGTTATCACCCTAACCATCGCGAATACAAATGCCTATACTTAAAAACCAACCGCATTATCATTTCCCGCCATGTTCACTTTGAGGAATCCATATTTCCTTATCAAATCCAAACCACCACCACACCACATAACTACGACTTCCTCAGACCACCCCTTCATCCACTTCTGTGGAACCAATTCTCCACCAGCCCAATCCCACCATATCCACACGTCGGCCCAAACACACCTCCCTCCACATCAACCCACAACTCCCCGTCTACCTTCACTAGCCCATAGTCGCCCACTACAACACATAACCCAACCGGCCCACAACATCAACAACCAGCACCGACCCACCAATCACCTCCTACACCACCTACACCTACACCCCCAGGCCCACAAACTCCACCACCCTCACCGGCCCAACACTCGCACCCAACTATTTCACAACCCACTTCACACACCAATCAGCCCACGTTCATTCCCAATTTCCAACCCGAATCCCAACCTCCCACCGTCATTCTTCCTTCTCAACCGGCCTAAACCAATGCCCAACCTCGCACCATACATACTCGTTCTATCAGCGGTATTGTAAAGCCCAAACAACTCTTCAACCTCACCACCACGACCATCTCCCCCATACCTTAAAACCCACAGGTTGCCCTATCCATACCAGAATGGTACACTGCCATGAACAGCGAATTTATTGCACTTCTTAAAAATAAGACTTGGGATTTAGTACCTCGTACTCCTGATATGAACATTATACGCAGCGTGTGGCTTTTTAAACATAAATTCAGTTCGGATGGGTCATTAGAAAGATACAAAGCAAGACTTGTATGTGACGGTAGACAACAGCAACCGGGCATTGATTGTGGGGAGACTTTTAGCCCGGTTGTCAAACTAGCTACAATTCGTTTGGTTCTCTCTCTCACCTTGGCATAGTCATGGAAAATCAATCAGCTAGACGTTACCAATGCTTTTCTACACAGAAATCTCAAAGAAACGGTCTACATGTACCAACCATTCGGATTTCGACATAAACCTCATAATGTCGGTCAATTATACAATCAATTATACAAAATATGTTATGTCTATTACATCTTATACCCTTATGAAAGCATCCAGTTAACTTAAAGTTAATAGGAATATTTTGACCTCATTATTATACTAACTAACAAGCAGATACATAGACAGTTTGAAATGGGTTGCTAGAACTCTATGAAGTATTTTCATATTAGACCTTGTGGGCTTAGCTTAGTTAATGGGCTTGGGTTAGGCCATGTGGGCCAAGTGGTTAATGGACCATATATATAGCTTTGTCTAGGTTCATTTTCAGATTAGACCTTTCATTTAACAACAACTAGAGAAATATCTCTAGAGAGATTTTCTAGAGATTAGTGGTGATTGGTGTATTGTACCCGACGGTTTTATACCGTGTGCAATACAAAGCAGCGATTCTATTTGTCTTTATCATCGATTTCTTCGTTTGTTCTTACACTCAATCTTGGTTCCGCACTCGATTGGGTGTGTTTGATACCCCAGAGAGGATTCTGGACTTATAGTACATATAGTTCATACACAAGGATTGCACATAAAACACTTAGTTTACACCAAATATTCATTTCTGCAGTCGGAGTGTCGAATGAAAGTTTGTAAATTTGGTGCATGCTAATCAAGTGGGTCGAATGGGTTTTCAGGAATTTGGTTCGACCCTTTCTATGGGTTGAATGGGTTACCAAAAATCTGGATTGACCCTTCGATGTGTCGAATGGATTTTTTGTTCGACCCAACTGCTGCAGAACTCAATAAACGGACAAAATCTCATCAAATCTGATCGAGACCTTCACGAAATACAACAAAACACAGCATTCAACTATATCTATACTATCCTCATGTAACCCTACCAATCATACTCATAAATCCGTCCATTTCACATATTAATTTACAACTTACCCAAAATAGCAATATTATGGAAATGTCACATCAATTGCATGAAAACTTTACCTAAATGGAAACTATCAAAATATCATTATGTACAGTTTATTAAGAACAGATTAAACATGTACAGGTGAATCCCTAATCATCTCATCATCAATATCAACAAGAACAAACCCGAGATCTAGCATAAAATCCCCATCCATCAAACATCAATTAAACATCAAAACATCCATAAATCATTATCCAATTTAGTCCTACATCATCTATATAACTTCTATTCACCATTTCATATCATATTACCCGTAAATAAATCATTTAACTCCATTAACATTGGGGTTTTTGTAAGAAAACTCATTATTCGTGTATAGATTTAGTTTAGAAAGATGTTAGAAAGTTTTTTATCCATGAAAACTTGGTTGTATTAGATCTAGACACTTAGGGTTTGATAAAAACATATGAAATTCGATTAATAAGGGTTTAGATGATGAACACACCTTAAATCTTCACTTATTTTAGTTATAGAAAGTGTTTTGGCTTTGGAATCTGAAAAACAAGGGCAAAAAACTCCTTCCTATAGGTTTGGGGTTGAGAGAGAGCACTTGGAGGCGAGTTAGGGTTGTGAAATGATGAAAATTTGGCAAAGTGTTATATTTATACCCAGTGTTGGTTCGACCTTTCTTAAGGTCGAATCAAGTTATGGATGTTTGGTTCGAGCCTACATAATCTCATTCGACCTCCCTTAAGGTAGAATGAAATAATGGGTTTTCATTCTGATCATTTGATTCACAGTCTTGCCATTTTAACACATGTTAAAACATCGTAACACATGAATATGCTTTTCTAACATATGTTAATATATCTAATCACATAAACATGCATTCACAAGTTGTACATCATCTATAGAACATTCAATACTTGATACTCAATCCAACTATGTAATTTCATCAACAACGGGACTCAAGACTCGCGTGTGCGTATGTTTCCCCAAATGATTCTCCGAATCATTGAACCCTGGACAATACGTAAGTGTAAACTAACTCCCGATGATTCCCCTGATCATCAAACCGACTCAACTGACCCAGTTAAGTATGTTAAGTAAATGTTTTCGCTAAGGTAGACTTATATGTTTGTAAAAGTATCAACCTGAGTTTGACGGGTGTCACAATATCAAAATCATTCATTTTCTCGTGATAACTTGCATGATGATGAGTTCGAGGAGGAATTGAGTCGCTCTCCCAGTAGAGACAAGGAAAAAAAGAGGGCCCAAAAATCAGGTAGTTCAGCTTCGGGTTCCAGATCGGGTAAAGGTACTTAGACCGGACAGTTGGACGATTTAAATACTAACAACGTTCAATTTAATACCATTCAACAATAAAGACTCGACGAGAAGAAAAGAATTCGGGAAGGGTTTGAAAGAAAAATGACTTTGGAAGAAAAATGCGAAGATATTAAATTTCTCGCTATGCCCGTTGATTACCTCACTGGTCCCAAGTTAAAAATGACATTAAAAATGAAACGCGAGATCATGAAAAAATATAACATGTAGTGTTCGTTGTTGTTTTTTAGGTGTTCAATGTTATTTTGTTATGTTTTTTTTTTAGTTTAATTTTATTATTAATTTGTATGCTTTTAAATATCTTTTTAATTTTAATATGTTTTTAAGTAGTTTACAAAAAAAAACAAAAAACAAAATGTCACATGGCACATCATGATCACTCCCCCCATTGAACCCTGGACAATACGTAAGTGTAAGCCAACTCCCGATGATTCCCTGAATATCAAACCGACTCAACTAACCCAGTTAAGTATGTTAAGTAAATGTTTTCGCTAAGGTAGACTTATATGTTTGTAAAAGTATTAACCTGAGTGTGACAACCTACACCTTCTGCTTTTCATAAATGAATCAACTGGTCCCTCAACTATTTTAAGATCTTCATTTTTAACCCTCGTATTGAGCATTTATAAACTGTCGTTTACCTAATATTAATGGATTTTTTAGTAATTCTAAACAACTCTCTTCAAGAAGAGTTACAATTTGGACACATTAAATATTTAAAGTTTGCAAGATATAAAAGTTTAGGAGTTTTTTTTTATTTAAGGTTCGTAACTTCATTTAAAATGGTTATTTATAAAAGTGATGCGGTTGACTTATATTAATAAAACTTCTAGTCCTTATTTATCATTATTTCATTTTATTTTAAAATATTATTAAAAAACCTATATATGTTTTAAAATGCAATCTATTTTCAAGATATATAAAATTTGGTTTATAAAATAATGATCATATGTTTTAATATGGATTTTTAGTTAAAATAATAAATAATATGATATAGAAACAAAATGTGTAGACATGAGTACTTGTGGTGGTCAAATTTTAAAAACGTAAAATATATGTTTCATTGTTATTATTAAATGAGAATTGATTAAGCAATAAATATTGACAGTCTATTCCTAATTATTACGTTGGTTTCATGGCTTAATTTACGGCCATAATGACCATGGGACTTAGGCATATTATAATCACTATCGGTCCTCAATGTTTCAAGCACTCAACACAAACCTTTAGTCTTTCAAATATCTTTTCTCATCTCTGTTTTGGATCTTGTCTAGCATCCTTTTGACTCATATATATATATATATATATATATATATATATATATATATGGGAAGGTTATCTTGAGAACAAGGAAATTTGTGAAAACACTAAGAACCACTTTCATCCATTAATAATGATCTATCAAGGGCTAAGATTAAGTGAGGGATTAAATAAGTAGGCAACCTTAAAATTAGATGAAAGGGGTAATATAGTAAAATTACAAATCATAAACCCTTCTCACTTGACTGTCGATCTTCTTCTTCCTCAAGAATAACCCCCAAACTTCTGGCACAAACTCTAGTCAAGGAAATACTGATTGAGAGCTTTTGATCTAATCATATCTTGTGTTCACAATCTCGACGCAGAGTTTCAGAACCCTAGGTAATGTTGTTGATGTTCCAGGTTAACTTTGATTTTGATTTCAGTTCTTAAACGAAATCTGATTCTTGTATGTATGTCCGTGTGATTGTTATATGTATGATTATATAGATTTATGTCGATTTAAGTCTAATTAAACTAGAATATTTGCATCGATTCAACTTTGGTTAAACTCGATGGCGACAACAAAAACCGTCGTTCATTCAAGCAGAATCGGACGCAAAGCCTGAAAACGCTAAGTACTATTTTCGATGCTTCTGGTTAACTTTGATTCTGATTTTCAATGTTTCAACGGAGTGATTCTTTTCTATATATTAGTGTGATTTTTTCTGTATATGTGTACAGATTTGTATCGATTCAGGCCAGGTTAAACTCTCGATTCAGATCTGGTTAAACTCGATAGTGGCAACAGGAATTGTTTTTCATTCACATCATAATCGGATGAAGCAATGGAGGAGGTGCGATTGTGGCAGTTCGTCAGTGATAGAGGTGTTGTGATTGTAAAAGAGGACTACATAGGGTCGTTAAGCCAATCCTAATCATGTCTTCTTCACCATGATCAGTTGTTGATTTGATCGTTTACAAGAAGTATGCGTGTTTTTTGTTGGGAAGAGAAGTTTGTTATGACTGTTGCTCCAGTCATGTGTCATCATTTTCTTCCTCGTGGAACCATCAATCAGTTGTTGACTAGATCGTTTACAAAAAGTTAGGTTTAAACTATGTGTTATTGTTGTGTAGATGAAGTTGTGTAAGTTCACATTTTACATTGTTTATCACAAGGAATTATATGACTTGTTAAGAAATATAATAATTTTCAAATATGGTTAATAATACTTTGGCTTAAATCCATTATATTTGGGCATAAATACCATTCTTGTTTAAACCATAGTTTACACAAGTGTAAACAACTGCAAATGTCTAATCTAGAAACAAATAAGTGACAGTTTGTAATTTATACACGTGTAATAAACTTACACATGTGTGATACGATTCAACCCGGGTAAACTAGAACTAAAAGACATTGAACATTATACGCATTATAAATAAGCTGAAATTGTGTAACCCACAAACAAATAAGTGCTAGTGAGCAATTTACACATGTGTAAAACAAACAAGTGTCAGATAGCAATTTACACATGTGTAAAAGGACCACTTACACATGTGTAACTTAGCTGCAAATGTGTAATCCAGAAACAAATAAGTGACAGTGAGAAATTTACACATGTGTAAAACAGACACTTACACATGCGTAAAACAACCGAACATAGGTAAACTAGAACTAAAAGATAGTAAATAGTTTACACATGTGTAAATCGGCTGCGAATGTGTAATCCATAAGGAAATAAGTGATAGTGAGCAATTTACACATGTGTAAAACATACAATTGAACAAAACTATACACTTGCACATGTGTAAATCAACTGTAAATGTGTAATCCGGAAAGAAATATGTGATAGTCAGCAATTTACACATGTGTATAACATACAATTGAACAAAACTATACACTTGCACATGTGTATATCAACTGTAAATGTGCAATTCAGAAATAAATAAGTGTCAGTGAATAATTTACACATGTGTAAAATTGCCACTTACATATGTGTAAAACAAGAAAGTGAACTAATCTAGACACTTACACATGTGTAAATCAACTGAAAATGTGTAATATAGAAACAAATAAGTGACAGTGAAAAATTTACACATGTGTAATTGAGACATACGACTGAATTAGAAATCAATCCACAACACATAATAGTAGAACATTGAAATAATAAAAATAAGCATTGAAATAAGTGATACTTGATTGCATTAAGTGATAAGGGGAATTGTGTCGATATCAAGGTTTATACACGTGTAAATCAACATGATAAACATAAGATGTAAGTACTAACTACACCGAATTAATAACATGCTCAAATAGTTTATTCTCCCATTTCCAATGGACCACCAAGATTCAATCGACTTCTATGTCACCACCTTTAGTTGTTTGATTGGTGTTATTTCTAGGGCTTCATCCTTATCGCCATCGGAACCGTAGCAATGAAGAGTTGACCCGTTGAAGTCACCACTAGGGCTGTAAATGAACCAAACGAACATGAACAAGGCTTTTTTCGTTTTTGTTTGTTAAGGTTTCTTGGATAAACGAACCATTCACGAACACACTAACAAACATAATTCTATGTTTGTGTTTGTTTTCTAAGAACTTCAGTTGTTTGCGAACTGTTCGTGAACACGGGTCTTGAACACAAACAAACAAAAACAAACATTTAATATGCAACTAACTAAAAACACATTGTTAATATTAACCGTTAGACAAAGTACATCTACTAAACAATGTCGATAAGTCAAATTGTACTAACTTAGACATAATTATCTAAAATTACTTAAGCATAGGCATGAATACATGATATTCCTAATTCAAAAGTTCATATTTATTCTAAGTTTTAAACAAACATAGACATTGCCGAACATTCATGAACGCAATCGAACGACAAGACATTTGTTCATGTTTGTTTGTTTAGTTAATCAAACAGAATTTTTTGTTCTTGTTCGTTCATTTATTAAACAAACGAACACAAACGAACTTCCCGCCGAATAGTTTACGAACTGTTCACCGAACGTTTGGTTTGTTTACAACCCTAGTCACCACGTGACACTAGTTGCTAGTGTTAATACTACAATAGTTGGATTTCTTCTTTTTTCTTTACGTTGTTGGTGATATCAATGGAACCCCAATGGTCTCTCAAATTGGTCGAGTTTTTTACCCTCCTAGTCACATCGCCACAACGTCATAAGCACGTGGCACCTCTTCGCAGTATCAAACGTTGCTAGCTAGTGCCTGTACCAGCATATCCTGAAAATTAAATGAGCGTTACATATAGGTAAAACAAGAGAATAAAAGAAACATAGTATGTTGGGTGAGTGTATAAGCACAATTTTATTCATTAAATCTATTACAAGAACGATGTTCATAATATATAGACTTATAAGCAAAACTTTATCGAGTAGATTTATGAATTCAATCAGCACTACATCTAGATCTTTCTATTAAACCTCAAACGCTTAGGATCAACGACGATATCAAAGTTCCCTTAATATATTCAAACGTGTATGCCCTAATTTCCATTCAAACTCAACCATAGTTACATTTCTACACTATATTATGTGATTATGTTAGTGACACTAAAATAACCAACTAATCACAAGAATCTAGAACCAATTCATACAATAATATCAAAGTTCCCTAAATAATTTACATGGCCTAAATCCACTTCAAACTGAAAAACAGTAACATATCTACAGTCTATCATATGATTATGTATTCACACAATTATTGACACTACAATAGCCAATTAAACACAATTATTAACACTTCAATAGTCAATGAGTCACAAAAATAAAAATAAAACAAGTAACTAAAAAACTAAAACAACTCATTTGTTATGATTCCCAATACAAATACCTAAATGCAAGAATATACATGAATTTGCAGCCTAATCGATTTGGTTAAAATTGTATGGTTTGAATTAAGACTAGTAGAGATTTGGAAAAAGAGAGAGAGAGAGAGAGAGAGAAAGAGAGAGAGAGAGAGAGAAGCAAGAACATACCTAAATCTGTAGAAATCATAATGATTCAGAAGCGATTGAAGGATGGTATCGATTGAAGGATGGTTGAAGATCGTATGGATCTAGAATTGATTGGTGAATGTTTGAAGGTTAGTAAAGATAAAGATATGGAGAAAATGACATGAAAGATTGAAGCCATGGCTAATTACCATTTTAACCTTTTTTATTAAAACATAAGGGTAACAAATGAGTGGTTGAGATTTGTTCTCACGGTTCCCACAAAGATTGGTGTTCTCATTTAATCCCTCCCCTTCCGCTTTTCATAAATGAATCAACTAGTCCCTCAACTATTTCAAGATCTTCATTTTTAACCCTCGTATTTGAGCATTTATAAACTGTTGTTTACCTAGAATTAATGGATTTTTTAATAATTCTAAACAACTCTCTTCAAGAAGAGTTACGATTTGGACACATTAAATATTTAAAGTTTGCAAGATATAAAAGTTTAGGAGTTTTTTTGATTTAAGGTTCTTAACTTCATTTAAAGTGGTTATTTATAAAAGTGATGTGGTTGACTTATATTAATAAAACTTCTAGTCCTTATTTATCATTATTTCATTTTATTTTAAGATATTATTAAAAAAAAACCAATATATATGTTTTCAAATGCAATCTATTTTCAAGATATATAAAATTTGGTTTATAAAAAAATGATCATATATTTTAATATAGATTTTTAGTTAAAATAATATGATATAGAAACAAAATGTGTAAACATGAGTACTTGTGGTGTTCAAATTTTGAAAACGTAAAATATATGTTTTATTGTTATTATTAAATGAGAATTGATTAAGCAATAAATATTGACAGTCTATTCCTAATTGTTACGTCGGTTTCATGGCTTAATTTACGACCATAATGACCATGGCACTTAGGTATATTATAATCACTATCGGTCCTCAATGTTTCATGCACTTAACACAAACCTTTAGTCTCTCAAATATCTTTTCTCATCTCTGTTTTGGATCTTGGCTAGCATCCTTTTGATCCATATATATCGAACCGACCTAAAAGGACAGAGTGTAAGCCATACGACCTTGACATTCTCTTTGATATACATTTCTTTTGATTCTCTGGTGGCATGCTTTTGCGACTAGGAAAACGAAGTTCGAATATGTAATGTTCACCATAGCTATTGTTCTTCATCCTGCTCGGCTTTCATGACCTTTCTATCTTAGAATATTTCCGATCGACTTCTAATTGTATGAGGTAAAATAAAATTTTGTTATGTAGCTTTGTTTGAATGCATCTAATGTTAAGTTAACCAACCAGATCATTAGAACAAGATTTCCGGCGATTGAATGTATCAAAGTTTTATTTCATTTTAACTCATGACAACTTTCTGTTTTATTCATTTACCTATTGTTTTGTTTTATTTAAATTAATATCAAACTATTATTGGATTCAAATGTCGTTATTAGTTAAATTGTAATTTGAGTTCCATGTTTTTATTTAAAGATCCAAATATTTATAGTTTATATACCAACGTAAGATCAACCTATTCTATTTCAAAAAAAAATTACGCTTCATAATTTGTGAGGAAGGGGATTTTTATGAAGGCTTTGTACCCCTAATTGCATATGTTAAAACATACGTAATTCGATTTGATAATTAAACTTACTAAACAGTTGGAACTTTTGACACAAGTAATTCTCATTGGTTTTCGTTAATTATTGAATTAAAGGTGTAGAGTTAGGTTACCAATCGCTGGGAAATCTCATAAGTTATATAAATCATTGAAGGTGATTGAATTATTATATAACTGATTTAGAAAACACGGGATTTAGGTGTGCATAAGTTGTAGGAATTTGTGACACGTGATTCTAGCCTTATCAATTATATCGTCTTTCCTTATTTCATCACGATCAATTTGAGTATATATTTCCCCCTTTTCATTTTACTGTTTGGGGCTACTCATGTACCTTATGTCAAATTACTATTTCTTTTCACTAAATGCAATTCTCATGTGTGTTTGCTTTGTGTTACTTTGTTTATCTATGACTTGTCAAAATCATTAACCGTTGCGGCCTAGCATTTCAATGAATAGTACTATGGTATATACCCCTTGTGACTATGTTTAGAGACCTTGGTCATTGCTATGTGTTTCATTACTACTATCAATAGCGCATACTATATATAAATTTCATTTCACTTTCATAGGGTTGATTTTGACCCGGATACTACTTATTACATAATTGCAAACAGTATGCAACACATGAATTGTGAAACGTTTTTCTACTATATGTATTCAAAATAGGGTATTTTCACCAATACATTTTTGTATTGACATATACTATTTTTGTACATGTTTCAGGTTATTTATGAGATGAATTTTAAGCTTTTGGAATTTTTACTTTGATTTTGGATTCATTGTATTTCAGTTTTAGTTGTCACTTTAGAATTATTGTATCTTGTGTTTTTCTTTCAATGTAATAAACTAGTTATTCAATATATAAATATTTACACTTTAGTACCATGAGCTATTGAACACTAGTCACTACGTGACACCTCGATGTTTCCGCCATCGGTTGGGGTGTTACACTGGTTTGCCGGGTCTCACAATCTCAAAATCGTTCGTTTGCTCGTGGTAACTTGGATGATGATGAGTTCGAGGAGGAATTGAGTCGCCCGCCCAGTAGAGACAAGGCAAAAAAGAGGGCCCAAAAATCAATTGGTTCGGCTTCGGGTTTCGGATCGGGTAAAGGTACTTAGACCGGACAGTTGGAAGATTTAAATTCTAACATCGTTCTATTCAATACCATTCAACAATAAAGGCTTAACGAGAAGAAAAGCATTTGGGAAGGCTTTGAAAGAAAAATGACTTTAGAAGAAAAACGTGAAGATATGAAACTTCTCGCTATGCCCGTTGATCACCTCACCGATCCAAAGTTAAAAATGACGTTAAAAATGAAACGCGAGATCATGGAAAAATGTAACATGTGTTCGTTCGTTGTTTTTTTAGGTGTTCAACGTTATTTTGTTATGTTTTTTTTAATTTAATTTTATTATTAATTTGTATGTTTTTAAATATCTTTTTAATTTTAATATGTTTTTTAATTAGTTTATAAAAACAAAATGTCACATGGCACATCATACCAACTTTTTCCCCCTCCACTCCTCATAGCCTAAGAGTTTCTTATATATCCGAGTCAGCCATTTCTCTTTAAACATATTTAATAATATCCGAATGTTTTTAATTGTTAGTGTGTTGGAACACCTATTTATTCATTTATGGTTGTTTGTTTTAGTTTTTAATGAGCTCTTAATGAACATATGTCTGAATCAGTCATGACATATTTCATTCGGACTGTTTGTTTCATAATCAAATGCCTAAATAGATAAGCATTATGCTGAGTCTGAATGATTTAAATATTTTACTGGTTTAGCAATTAATGGTTCAGACCTCTTAAAAAGTTATCAAAGAGCTCCTTAGTGTTTCTAATTAAAGATGTGTAAGGTTAAATGAACTTAAGTTGTAATGTTGTTATAGGTCAGGTAATGATATGTCGTGGCATAATGCTAGAGTTGTGATATGGCTAGTCTCCCTTTTTTATTGTGATATGTTTAGTGACTCTAACGGTATTATCCTATATGTTTATTTATCAATGACCATAAATAGTGCCCCTGCATTTTATAAAGGTGTTATATACTAATGGTTTTGATATTGGTAGTAAAGGATGATATGGTGCAGTTGGTTTGGTGCCCCGGTTCCAATCCCTAAAGCTAAAGGGGTTGTTTTGTGTAATATTTTTGCAAACGATTTTTTTATATATAAAAAAAAGGTGGTTAACAACTAGGGTATGTATGGGAATTTACTACACACCACGTGTAACCACCCAATTTCTTCATCTTCATAGTCACCGCCACTCAACTCCCTTCCTTCAAAAACCCCATTCATCCTCACCAAACCAGAATCTAAATCAAACTCTGTTTCTTCACAAATTCTTTGTGAGTGGGTTTCTGTATTCACTCATATTTCCCCCGGTTTTTGTTTCCTTCTTTCCCAGTATTGCTTTTATTCACTGACTATTGATCGATTTGTTCCGACCTATGAAGACCCACGTGGCGACGGTCACGACGGCGTTGGTGGTCGTAGACACTTTACTTGTCTCGAGCTAATTCGATTGACGGAGACACTAAAGGTACAAAGGTATGAGTTGATTCAAAAAAAAATTATTTTTGAATTGCAAAATTTGATTTGGACAAACTCATTTGGCCTTAAAACATATGGTTATTGTAGTTTTCAATATCATTTGGGGGTTATTATTGTTAGTTTTGATTGTTTTTTCTGAACCTAAGTGATCCTTTTCCTAATAAAAATAACCGACCAATATATATTATTTTATTTTATCTATATATAAGATAAAGATGGAGTCTTCACTAAAGGTACAAAGGTATGTGTTGTTGAATTTCCAGTTTTGGCAGCTTATCTCAGTTATGGCGAATCTGTTGATATGCCCAAACTAGACACTTATGGCGTTTAAAAAAAACGCCTAAAGTAATGTCTTTTTTATGTTTTTGTTGCGGTGCCTAATGTGTTGAGCTTTGGTGCTTAAAGACAAACGTTTCAACTGCTTCTTCTGGATTTCATTTGGGTTGCTATTGTGTGGTTAATTTAAGGGTTATTGGGTTTTAAATGATTTGTTTGGTTGCTTGAATCTTCTGTTATGGTGCATTATTTGTACAGTTAATTTTTTGTTAATAATTTGTTATTTTGAATAAGTTTTTCCAGAGTGTTCTGAAATGTGTAAAGTAATATGTTTTAGGTGTTTCATAAACGCCTCAAATCTATTCTTTTTGGCGTTTTAAAAAAAACATGTAAACTAAAATACTTATGCCATTTGTTTTGAAATGCCTAGGGTATATACTTTTACGCATTACAAAAGAAACGGTTCAAGTCTATAGTTAAGGTATTTCAGGCATGAAATTTATGTGGTCTGTTGTTATGTAGCTTAGGGCAGTTTATTATTCGATAATACTTATGGAACCTTTCTTCTTTAAAATGTAGTTTTCAAAGGCCCTCTTCTCTTTGTTGACGCAGGTTAGTTTCTACCTATTTACATACCTGTGTTTCTTGATTATGAAATTTTATTTGTAAGTTGGTAAGGATATGTTTATGTAGTTCTAAGCATGTGTAGTCAGTAGGTTGTTTTTATGTTTTTTTCTTTTTAATCGTATGAAGCCTCCAAAAACGCGGCATGTTCTGCCTTCCTCATTTGAGGTGGGTTCATCGTCGTGGGCCGAGGCAACTTCGTCATAGTAGAAAAAAATTAACACATCAGCAAGAAAAAAAAAGTTACACGTTAATATGTTAGTTAGAAGTGTTATCGGTCAACAAATGAAAATTGAGGGAAGAAGGGTTTCGGTGGTGAATCGGATGAGTTTGTGAGGTTATGATTAGGTTATTGTGTTGTTTGAGGTTTGGTGATGACGAGGATTGATCAGATGCAAAGGTATGGTGGTAGTGGTGGTAATAATGGATTTATACCGAGTTCGTTTCGGTCAATTTCGAGTTATTTGAGGATTGTGCAGTCTGGTGCATCCACCGTTGTGTCTACTGTTCGGTGTACAGCTTCTGCTGCGTCGACGATAGTGGACTGTGATACCGATGCGGGTCCTGATCAGGTGCGGTTAATGCATAATCTAATGCTTAGTAATATAAAAATGAGAAAGGAAAGGCTCTTATGTATTTCATATTAAAAGGTTGCGCAACGCGCAACTTGGTAACCTACTAGTTGCTATAACATTTTGTATTTAAAAAAATTAACATTGTACATAATTACCGATATATGTCTAATCTAAGTTGCACCACTCTAAGATCTCCATTGGTGAACAATCAAACATTGGTTGCCACTTGTCACATTATCATTAGTTTAATTAAAATTAATAGTCCACTGTAAATCACGGTGTTGATTTACGTACATAAATTGTAATTATTGTAATCAATCTCATTTACTTTATTTCCTAGTATAGCGATATTTGTATGTCTATACATTGTATCATCTTCATCAATAATAATTTGATTGATTAAGTCCTAATATGGTATCAACCAAATAAGGCGATCCTACCTCTCCCCTTCCTCCTCTTTCTAATCAAACGAAGGTTCGGGGCGGATCAACTTATGTACGTAAATCAACACCAATAATAATTTTCTACGATATGGATTGACAACTTAACATTATCCATGCTACAGGAGCTATCAAGACCAAAACTCAGTAGACTGATTCAGTTTTAGAGAAATAGAGAATGTGGCTCAGTCGCATGTAATAAAATATGACGAAGAGGTTGGTCTTGTTTGTGGTTCATGTGTCCAACTGTACATGTTAATTTGATTCAAATCGTATCCGATGACTTGCTTATTAAAATAATTCAATTTTACTGAACTTGACGCAACTTTTTTATTTGCGCAAATTGACTCATACATGTATTTATTACTCGATTTAAATTTAGTTTAAATTATATATTCAAAATAAGGTCAAAGTATAACATGTTACCATATATTGCATAATGGAATCACACAGTTATTATAAACTTCGTATTTTTTTTACCTATTGTGCTGTAGGAAGTGTAAACTGTAAAGCCCATTAGAATTGTTAACTAATTCACGCACCCGAAACGGCCACTTGGCAAATCATTGTACGTAATACATGAACTATACAATCAATACCATTTTTTATATCAAAATACATATTTAGCATATCTAATCGATATCGTGGGCGTCCGGACTCTGTTTGATGCATTTTGGTTCGTTTATTGCTCGTCCGGACTCTGTTTGACGCGTTTTAGTAAAATTTTTAATTATAAATAGGGGTAACTGATGTATTGTAAAATACATCTATTTCTAGTGTATAGGTTGTACAGTTTTCGAGTCGTTTAGATAGTACATATTTATTTATATCATATTTTTCTAGGTGTTCATGGATATTAGACTATTGTAAATTTAGTAAATTGTATTTATCTTTAGTATGTTTGTATTTACCATATCTCCACAAGAATAGGAGATTCTGTTTTGTTATTATATATTGGATGTAAATCAATACAAGAAGGGCATTCTGAATAAAACTCTTTTATGGTATCACCCCTCTGATCCTACCTTCGCAACCCTAATCGCCGTTGCCTCTTTCTGCAGCCTCTTCTCCGATCTATTGCTGCATCTTCTTCTCATAGCATACTTCTCCTTCCCCTCATCCGATTCCCCTACCCTCATCGACACTAAGATTCACCCCGCTCTTACCATGTCCACCATTAAAGCACATGTTCCTATCACCCTTGAGAAGGATTCCACCCATTACTCGACATGGAAGACCCTCTTCAAGGTTCATTGTCAGGCATATGAGGTACTCGCCCATCTTTCTCCAAAACCTCCTGCTGCAGCCACGGATGCTTCTTCCTCAGATCCAACTACTGCTGCAACAGTAGCGGCCATTACTGCAACCACTGAAGCCCTTTGGTCACGCCTTGACACCCTTGTCCTTCAGTGGATCTACACCACTATCTCTCCCACTCTTCTGAACATAATCATTGTACCCGGTCAGACTGCATACGCGGCCTGGACTGCTATAGAAGACGAGTTTAATGACAACAACAACACGCGGGCCGTCTTTCTTAGTCAAGACTTTGCTAACCTGAGCCTCGAAAATTTTGCATCTATGTCGGAGTATTGCCAACATGCCAAAAATCTTGCCGATCAACTCGAACGTGTTGGTTGCCCCCGTTGACAATAGCATGCTAGTTATAAAAGTTCTTACCGGACTCACCGAACAGTATGACGGTATCTCCACCGAGCTACAGAATCGGGATCCCCTACCTAGTTTTAAAGAGGTCCGGTCTCGGCTTCACCAGGAAGAAAATAAGAAGAAACGCCAAGCTTCACGGGATGGCACAACTACTGCCACGGCCCTCGCTGCCACCACCACAACCCACCCGAATCCCACATCCAACCAACCATCCTACTCCTCCTTGGACCGGAACCGTGGACGCTCTCGTGGCGGACGTGGTCGAGGCCGAGGACGCCACACTGCTCCCCAAAACCAAAACTACTCAAACAACCCATCTACACATCCGTCCCACCCATATATCGTGTTCCCTAGCAATTGGACAGCCGCACAGTGGGCTGGCCTCTTGAACCAAAACAAATCCTCTTCATCGGCCCAACCCCCTTGCCCCTACCCTTCCAAGCCTAACAGCCACTCCACCGCTGGATCCTCTGCTGGATTATTGGGCCCGAGACCGGACCAAGCACATTACACTGGGTACACACCGACAGACATTGAGTAGGCTCTCTATTCGTTGGCATTAAACCCTCCTGATCATGGCGTCATGGACTCTGGTGCCTCCTCTCACTCAGCTAATGAGCAAGGTATATACTTCCCGTCTAACTTTAATAAATGCACTAATAAATATATGACTCTTGGTAATGGCATGACTATCCCTGTTTTGGCATAAGGCAACCAGACCCTCCCACCTCCCTTCCCCCCCCCCCCCCCTTAAACTTAACAATGTCCTGTTTGCCCTAAACATTATAAAAAACATAATCTCCGTCCGTCGCCTTACCACTGATAATTTAGTGTCTATTGAATTTGACCCATTTTGTTTTCTTGTGAAGGATCTCAAAACCAGGGCTCCTATCCTACGATGCAATAGCACTGGCGATCTTTACCCACTCACTTAACCACTGCCTCTCAACACAAACCAACCTTCTGCCTTCACTACTATTTCACAGGATCGCTGGCATCAACGTTTGGGTCATCCTGGCACTACTTTATCAAAGTCTTTAAATCTTTCTCCGTTTGTTGATTATTCATCAAATAATAGAACACTTTGTGAACCTTGCATTTTTGGCAAAAGTATTAAATTTCCATTTTATTCTTCTATTAATTGTACTCGTTCTCCTTTTGATATTATGCATAGTGCCCTTTGGACGTCCCCCTTACTTAGTACGGGTGGACACCGGTATTACATCCTTTTCTTGGATGATTTTACCAACTTCTTGTGGACCTTCCCACTTGCAAACAAGTCCCAAGTATTTCAAACTTTCACCACCTTACATAACCTAATTCACACCCAGTTTGAACGGAGAATAAAATAATTTCAGTGTGATAACGGTAAAGAATATGCAAATCAATTTTTTTTTAATTTTTGCAAACACAACGGCATGCAGTTTCGCTTCTCGTGTCCCTACACCTCCTTTTAAAACGGCAAAGCCGAGAGGAAAATCCGCACCATAAATAACATGATCCGTACACTACTGGCCCAAGCCTCTCTCCCACCCAATCTTTGGCACCATGCCCTCGAAACTGCAACCTACCTCCTCAATATTTTACCTAGCAAAAACCACAACTTCAAATCACCTACCTCCATGCTTTACCATTGTACACCGGAATACGAACATCTTCGTTTCTTCGGGTGCCTTTGCTACCCTGTCATCCCCTCCACCACCATCAACAAACTTTCCTACCGATCTCACACGTGTGTCTTCCTCGGGTACCCACCGAACCACCGAGGCTACAAATGCCTCGATCTCACCACACATCAACTAATAATATCCCGCCATGTTTACTTTGAAGAGGCCATGTTCCCATACACAATCCGATAACCTACCAAACCCCCTCATACGAATTCCTCAATCCTACCATTAATCCCCTTGTCTGGGAACATATCCAATCCTCACGGCCCACTGCCACCCACGCATCACGTTGATCCAGTCCAGCCATCCAATACCGCTGGCCCACCACCATTCGGTTGATTCTCTCTTTTGCCCTATCGAAGGCTTGGCCCATTCATCAGCTGGACGTCACAAACGCGTTCTTACATGGTAACTTGGAGGAAACCGTGTACATTCGTCAACCAATGGGGTTTCGACATAGAGATTTTCCTGACCATGTTTGTCTACTCAAGAAATCTTTGTATGGCCTTAGACAGGCCCCACGGGCTTGGTACCAACGATTCACGGATTTTGTCACCTTACAGGACTTTCATCAGAGTAAATCTGACAATTGTCTCTTTGTCTACAATCACGGCAAGGACATTGCATATCTCCTCATTTACGTAGACGACATCATTCTTACCACCTCATCAGAGGCCCTCCGTCTGCGACTGCTACGCACCTTGTTAGGTGAGTTCGCCATGAAAGACTTAGGCCAGTTATCATACTTCTTGGGCATCCAGGTTACCCGAACACAAAACACTATGTTTTTATCTCAGCAAACATATGTTCGTGACATCATTCATCGGGCATCTATGGATTCTTGCAATCCGGTTGCTACAGCAGTTGACACACAATCCAAATTATCTGCTGACACGGGTCTACTTCATGATGATCCCTCTCTATACCGGAGTCTCGCGGGTGCGCTACAGTATCTTACTTTCACCCGTCTGGATATCTCCTATGCAGTTCAGCAGATTTGTATGATCATGCATGCCCCTCGTGTGACTCATTGGAATGCACTAATGTGCATCATACGATACATCCAGGGTACTTCAAACTATGGACTCCATCTCGGACCGACTGATAATCTCTCTTTGGTCGCCTACACTGATGCTGACCGGGCCGGATGCCCTGACACTCGTTGTTCGAGTTCTGGATATTGTGTCTATTTGGGTGATAATTTACTTTCCTGGTCCTCTAAACGTCAGTCTACCATCTCACGTTCTAGTGCGGAAGCAGAATACCGGTGTGTCGCTAATGTGGTCGCTGACATTTGCTGGATTCGCAACTTACTCCTTGAACTTCATCACCACTAACGCGTGCCACAGTTGTTTATTGTGACAATGTCAGTGCCGTCTATCTCTCAGGAAACCCAGTTCAGCATCAGCGCACAAAGCACATTGAGCTGGACATACACTTTGTGCGCGAACAGGATCAGCGTGGTCACATCCGCGTCTTACATGTGCCATCCCGACATCAAATAGCCGACATCTTCACTAAGGGTCTTCCTCGTGTCCTCTTTGAAGACTTTCGTTCCGGTCTAAGCATTCGGCCACCCAACGCTTTGACTGAGGGGGCGTATTAGACTATTGTATATTTGGTAAATTGTAATTATTTTTAGTATGTTTGTATTTACTATATCTCCACAAGAATAGGAGATTCTGTTTTGTTATTATATATTGGATGTAAATTAATACAAGAAGGGCATTCTGAATAAAACTCTTTCAATGGACATTCGAGCGTAAACGAGCAAATTTGGTCAAGTTAAGAACACCCGAGTCTAAAGCATGGAGCTAAAATGCTATATAATAATAATATTAAAAAGAAAATAAAAACAGAATGTGACTTTTGTCACAAACGAATTCTTGAGGCCCAATTGGATTTTTGGAAACAAAGAAAAAAAACCCTACGTAAAGGGAAAGAACGAGGCAGGGTCGCAATATAACATTGAGGAGGAATATTATTATTCTTTCAAAGACGGATCTCGACAACAAAGAAAAGAGGAAGTGAACATCGGGCAGCCAGAGAAGCATTAAGAGAAAGGGGTCAAGGGTTGAAGCATAAGTGCGAGCACGGTCAGTATTTATTATTTATCTATTCAAACCCGTTGTGAACACCTTGAATTTTATTTGTTTCTATTGTTTTGATATTATCATGACTTTTAGAGGCTAAACATTGACACTACCTAGGTTAAAGATGATTGCACTTGAATGATTTATTTTGAGTATATTGATTGTAATGACATTGCTGCGATTGAGTCGATTGAGCGGAAGACGAGTAGCAAACTCAACATTTCAGATCATGTTGAACTAGCAGGTGTTGATCACTTGTTTTTTTATTTGTAAATTACTAAATTGTATATATTGGGAGGTTTATGTTTTACAATTAATTTTTTTAAATTTTTTATGTTAACAGCAAGTGTGTGTAAGAGGGAGATACTTGTGGAGATAGGGTCAAATGACAAGATTGTTGATCTTGATGTGGATTTCATGGACCCGCAGTTGTGTGCGACGATGGCTTGTGACATTTACCACACTACTAGACCGGACAGTTGGAAGATTTAAATTCTAACATCGTTCTATTCAATACCATTCAACAATAAAGGCTCAATAAGAAGAAAAGCATTTGGGAAGGATTTGAAAGAAAAATGACTTTGGAAGAAAAACGCGAAGATATGAAACTTCTCGCTATGCCCGTTGATCACCTCACCGATCCAAAGTTAAAAATGACGTTAAAAATGAAACGCGAGATCATGGAAAAATATAACATGTGTTCGTTGTTGTTTTTTAGGCGTTCAACGTTATTTTGTTATGTTTTTTTAATTTAATTTTTTTATTAATTTGTATATTTTTAAATATCTTTTTAACTTTAATATGTTTTTTAATTAGTTTATAAAAAAACAAAAAACAAAATGTCACATGGCACATCATACCAACTTTTTCCCCCTCCACTCCTCATAGCCTAAGAGTTTCTTATATATCCGAGTCAGCCATTTCTCTTTAAACATATTTAATAATATCTGAATGTTTTTAATTGTTAGTGTGTTGGAACACCTATTTATTCATTTATGATTGTTTGTTTTAGTTTTTAATGAGCTCTTAATGAACATATGTCTGAATCAGTCAGACATATTTCATTCGGACTGTTTGTTTCATAATCAAATGCCTGAATAGATAAGCATTATACTGAGTCTGAATGATTTAAATATTTGACTGGTTCAACAATTAATGGTTCAGACCTCTTAAAAAGTTATCTAAGAGCTCCTTAGTGTTTCTAATCAAAGATGTGTAAGTTTAAATGAACTTAAGTTGTAATGTTGTTATAGGTCAGGTAATGATATGTCGTGGCATAATGCTAGAGTTGTGATATGGCTAGTCTCCCTTTTTTATTGTGATATGTTTAGTGACTCTAACGGTATTATACTATATGTTTATTTATCAATGGCCATAAATAGTGCCCCTGCATTTTATAAAGGTGTTATATACTAATGGTTTTGATATTGGCAGTAAAGGTTGATATGGTGCAGTTGGTTTGGTGCCCCGGTTCCAATCCCTAAAGCTAAAGGGGTCGTTTTGTGTAATATTTTTGCAAACAATTTTTTTATATATAAAAAAAAGGTGGTTAACAACTAGGGTATGTATGGGAATTTACTACACACCACGTGTAACCACCCAATTTCTTCATCTTCATAGTCACCGCCACTCAACTCCCTTCCTGCAAATACCCCATTCATCCTCACCAAACCAGAATCTAAATCAAACTCTGTTTCTTCACAAATTCTTTGTGAGTGGGTTTCTGTATTCCCTCATATTTTCCCCGGTTTTTGTTTCCTTCTTTCCCAGTATTGCTTTTATTCACTGACTATTGATCGATTTGTTCCGACCAATGAAGACCCATGTGGCGACGGTCACGATGGCGTTGGTGGTCGTAGACACTTTACTTATCTCGAGCTAATTCGATTGACGGAGACACTAAAGGTACAAAGGTATCAGTGATTCAAAAAAAAAATTATTTTTGAATTGCAAAATTTGATTTGGACAGACTCATTTGGCCTTAAAACATATGGTTATTGTAGTTTTCAATATCATTTGGGGGTTATTATTGTTAGTTTTGATTGTTTTTCTCAACCTAAGTGATCCTTTTCCTAATAAAAATAACCCACCAATATATATTATTTTATTTTATCTATATACACGTTTTAAGATACAAATGGAGTCTTCACTAAAGGTACAAAGGTATGTGTTGTTGAATTTCCAGTTTTGGCAGCTTATCTCAGTTATGGTGAATCTGTTGATATGCCCAAACTAGACACTTATGGCATTTAAAAAAACGCCTAAAGTAATGGCTTTTTTATGTTTTTGTTGCGGTGCCTAATGTTTTGAGCTTTGGTGCTTAAAGACAAACGTTTCAACTACTTCTTCTGGATTTCATTTGGGTTGCTATTGTGTGGTTAATTTAAGGGTTATTGGGTTTTAAATGATTTGTTTGGATGCTTGAATCTTCTGTTATGTTGCATTATTTGTACAGTTAATTTTTTGTTAATAATTTGTTATTTTGATATAAGTTTTGCCAGAGTGTTCTGAAATGTGTAAAGTAATATATTTTAGGTGTTTCATAAACACCTCAAATCTATTCTTTTTGGCGTTTTAAAAAAAAAAAAAACATGTAAACTAAAATACTTATGCCGTTTGTTTTGAAATGCCTAGGGTATATACTTTTAGGCATTACAAAAGAAACGGTTCAAGTCTATAGTTAAGGTATTTCAGGCATGAAATTTATGTGGTCTGTTGTTATGTAGCTTAGGGCAGTTTATTATTCGATAATACTTATGGAATCTTTCTTCTTTAAAATGTAGTTTTCAAAGGCCCTCTTCGCTTTGTTGACGCAGGTTAGTATCTACCTATTTACATACCTGTGTTTTCTTGATTATGAAATTTTATTTGTAAGTTGGTAAGGATGTGTTTATGTAGTTCTAAGCATGTGTAGTCAGTAGGTTGTTTTTATGTTTTTTTCTTTTTAATCATATGAAGCCTCCAAAAACGTGGCGTGTTCTGCCTTCCTCATTTGAGGTGGGTTCATCGTCGTGGGCCGAGGCAACTTCGTCATCAGTAGAAAAAAATTAACACATCAGCAAGAAAAAAAAAGTTACACGTTAATATGTTAGTTAGAAGTGTTATCGGTCAACAAATGAAAATTGAGGGAAGAAGGGTTTCGGTGGTGAATCGGATGAGTTTGTGAGGTTATGATTAGGTTATTGTGTTGTTTGAGGTTTGGTGATGAGGAGGATTGATCAGAAGCAAAGGGATATTTGTATGTCTATACATTGTATCATCTTCATCAATAATAATTTGATTGATTAAGTCCTAATATGGTATCAACCAAATATGGCGATCCTACATCTCTCCTTCCTCCTCTTTCTAATCAAACGAAGGTTCGGGTCGGATCAACTTATGTACGTAAATCAACACCAATAATAATTTTCAATGATATGGATTGACAACTTGACATTATCCATGCTACAGGAGCTATCAAGACCAAAACAGAACTCAGTAGACTTTTTCAGTTTTTGAGCAATAGAGAATGTGGCTCAGTCGCATGTAATAAAATATGACGAAGAGGTTGGTCTTGTTTGTGGTTCATGTGTCCAACTGTACATGTTAATTTGATTCAACTAGTATCCGAAAACTTGCTTATTAAAATAATTCAATTTTACTGAACTTGACGCAAGTTTTTTATTTGGCGCAAATTGACTCATACATGTATTTATTACTCGATTTATATTTAGTTTAAATTATATATTCAAAATATGGTCAAAGTATAACATGTTACCATATATTGCATATTGGAATCACACAGTTATTATAAACTTCGTATTTTTTTTACTTATTGTGCTGTAGGAAGTGTAAACTGTAAAGCCCATTAGAATTGTTACCTAATTCACGCACCCGAAACGGCCACTTGCCAAATCATTGTACGTAATACATGAACTATACAATCAATACCATTTTTTTATATCAAAATACATATTTAGCATGTCTAATCGATATCGTGGGCGTCCGGACTCTGTTTGACGCATTTTGGTTCGTTTATTACTGGCCCGGACTCTGTTTGACGCATTTTAGTAAACTTTTTAATTATAAATAGGGGTAACTGATGTATTGTAAAATACATCTATTTCTAGTGTATAGGTTGTACAGTTTTCGAGTCGTTTAGATAGTACTTATTTATTTATATCATATTTTTCTAGGTGTTCATGGATATTAAACTATTGTATATTTGGTAAATTGTATTTATCTTTAGTATGTTTGTATTTACCATATCTCCACAAGAATAAGAGATTTTGTTTTGTTATTATATATTGGATGTAAATCAATACAAGAAGGGCATTCTGAATAAAACTCTTTCATGGTATCACCCCTCTGGTCCTACCTTCCCAACCCTAATCGCCGTTGCCTCTTTCTGGAGCCTCTTTTCCGATCTGTTGTTGCATCTTCTTCTCACAGCATACTTCTCCTTCTCCTCATCCGATTCCCCTACCCTCATGGACACTAAGATTCACCCGGCTCTTACAATGTCCAACACTAAAACACATGTTCCTATCACCCTTGAGAAGGATTCCACCCATTACTCCACATGGAAGACCCTCTTCAAGGTTCATTATCAGGCATACGAGGTACTCGCCCATCTTTCTCCAAAACCTCCTGCTGCAGCCACGGATGCTTCTTCCTCAGATCCAACTGCTGCTGCAATAGCAGCGGCCATTACTGCAGCCGCTGAAGACCTTTGGTCACGCCTTGACGCCCTTGTCCTTCAGTGGAGCTACACCACTATCTCTCCCACTCTTCTGAACATAATCATTGTACCCGGTCAGACTGCATACACGGCCTGGACTGCTATAGAAGACGAGTTTAATGACAACAACAAAACGCGGGCCGTCTTTCTCAGTGAAGACGTTGCTAACCTGAGCCTAGAAAATTTTGCATCTATGTCGGAGTATTGCCAACATGCCAAAAATCTTGCGGATCAACTGAAAGTGTTGGTTGCCCCGTTGACAACCGCATGCTAGTTATAAAAGTTCTTACAGGACTCATCGAACAGTATGACGGTATCTCCACCGTGCTACAGAATTGGGATCCCCTACCCAGTTTAAATGAGGTCTGGTCTCGGCTTCACCATGAAGAAAATAAGAAGAAACGCCAAGCTTCATGGGATGCCACAACTGCTGCCACGACCCTAGCTGCCACCACCACAACCCACCCGAATCCCACATCCAACCAACCATCCTACTCCTCCTTGGACCGGAACCGTGGACACTCTCGTGGCGGACGTGGTCGAGGCCAAGGACGCAACACTGTTGCCCAAAACCAAAACTACTCAAACAACCCATCTACACATCCGTCCACCCATATATCGTGTTCCCTAGCAACTGGACAGCCGCACAGTGGGCTGGCCTCATGAACCAAAACAAATCCTCTTCATCGGCCCAACCCCCTTGCCCCTACCCTTCCAAGCCCAACAGCCACTCCACCGCTGGATCCTCTGCTGGATTATTGGGCCCGAAACCGGACCAAGCACATTACACCGGGTACACACCGACAAACATTGAGTAGGCTCTCTATTCGTTGGCATTAAACCCTCCTGATCATGGCGTCATGGACTATGGTGCCTCCTCTCACTCAGCTAATGAGCAAGGTATATACTTCCCGTCTAACTTTAATAAATCTACTAATAAATATATTACTATTGGTAATGGCATGACTATCCCTGTTTTGGTACAAGGCAACCAGACCCTCCCACCTCCCTCCACCCCCCCCCCCCCCTTAAACATAACAATGTCCTATTTGCCCTAAACATATAAAAAACCTAATCTCCGTCCGTAGCCTTACCACTGATAATTTAGTGTCTATTGAATTTGACCCATTTGGTTTTCTTGTGAAGGATCTCAAAACCAGGGCTCCTATCCTACGATGCAATAGCACTGGCGATCTTTACCCACTCACTGAACCACTGCCTCTCAACACAAACCAACCTTCTTCCTTCACTACTATTTCACAGGATTGCTGGCATCAACGTTTGGGTCATCCTGGCACTACTTTATCAAAGTCTTTAAATCTTTCTCCGTTTGTTGATTATTCATCAAATAATAGAAAACTTTGTGAACCTTGCATTTTTGGCAAAAGTATTAAATTTTCATTTTATTCTTCTATTAACTGTACTCGTTCTCCTTTTGATATTATGCATAGTGACCTTTGGACGTCCCCCGTACTTAGTACGGGTGGACACCGGTATTACATCCTTTTCTTGGATGATTTTACCAACTTCTTGTGGACCTTCCCACTTGCAAATAAGTCCCAAGTATTTCAAACTTTCACCACCT
The DNA here is from genome assembly GCA_028751855.1 of Ambrosia trifida. Classification (NCBI taxonomy): domain Eukaryota; kingdom Viridiplantae; phylum Streptophyta; class Magnoliopsida; order Asterales; family Asteraceae; genus Ambrosia; species Ambrosia trifida. Next base: position 150,134,890 of record CM054122.1, on the reverse strand, counting down.
TACATAACCTAATTCACACCTAGTTTGAACGAAGAATAAAACAAGTTCAGTGTGATAACGGTAAAGAATATGCAAATCAATTTTTTTTTAATTTTTGCAAACACAACGGCATGCAGTTTCGCTTCTCTTGTCCCTACACCTCCTCTCAAAACGGCAAAGCCGAGAGGAAAATCCGCACCATAAATAACATGATCCGCACACTACTGGCCCAAGCCTCTCTCCCACCCAATCTTTGGCACCATGCCCTCGAAACTGCAACCTACCTCCTCAATATTTTACCTAGAAAAAACCACAAGTTCAAATCACCTACCTCCATGCTTTACCATTGTACACCCAAATACGAACATCTTCGTGTCTTCGGGTGCCTTTGCTACCCTGTCATCCCCTCCACCACCATCAACAAACTTTCCTACCGATCTCACCCGTGTGTCTTACTTGGGTACCCGCCAAACCACCGAGGCTACAAATGCCTCGATCTCACCACACATCAACTAATAATATCCCGCCACGTTTACTACTGGCCCGTTACCTCTACACCCTCCCACAGCCACCTTCCCCACACGGGCCCATCTCACTCGGCCCAATCACCACAGCCAGAACCAACACACACTACACCCCCCCACATCTCCCTCACCTATACCACCACCACCTCCTCCCGCACACCGTACCATCCACACCAGCTCCAAGAGCGGCATTGTCAAACCAAAACACCCCTTTAATCTCCACACCACTACCGTCGTACCCATTCCTAAAAACCCACAGGTTGCCTTGGCCACTCCAGAGTGGTATAATGCCATGTCCAACGAATTTAATGCACTTATTAAAAATAAGACCTGTGAGCTTGTACCTAGGACTCCTGATATGAACATTATTCGCAGCATGTGGCTATTTAAACACAAATACAGGTCTGACGGTAGCTTGGAGCGTTACAAGGTCGTAACCAGCAAACGGGCATTGACTGTGGTGAGACATTTAGCCCAGTCATTAGGCCCACAACCATTCGGTTGATTCTCTCTCTTGCCCTATCGAAGGTTTGGCCCATTCATCAGCTGGACGTCACAAACGCGTTCTTACATGGTAACTTGGAGGAAACCGTGTGCATTCGTCAACCAATGGGGTTTCGACATCGAGATTTTCCTGACCATGTTTGTCTACTCAAGAAATCTTTGTATGGGCTTGGTACCAGCGATTCACGGATTTTGTCACCTTACAGCGCTTTCATTAGAGTAAATCTGACAATTGTCTCTTTGTCTACAATCACGGCAAGGGCATTGCATATCTCCTCATTTACGTAGACGACATCATTCTTACCACCTCATTAGAGGCCCTCCGTCTGCGACTGCTACGCACCTTGTTAGGTGAGTTCCCCATGAAGGACTTAGGCCCGTTATCATACTTCTTTGGCATCCAGGTTACCCGAACACAAAACACTATGTTTTTATCTCAGCAAACATATGTTCGTGACATCATTCATCGGGCATTAATGGATTCTTGCAAACCGGTTGCTACACCAGTTGACACACAATCCAAATTATCTGCTGACACGGGTCCACTTCATGATGATCCCTCTCTATACCGGAGTCTCGCGGGTGCACTACAGTATCTTACTTTCACCCGTCCGGATATATCCTATGCAGTTCAGCAGATTTGTATGAACATGCATGCCCTTCGTGTGACTCATTGGAATGCACTAAAGCGCATCATACGATACATCCAGGGTACTTCAAACTATGGACTCCATCTCGGACCGATTGATAATCTCTCTTTGATCGCCTACACTGATGCTGACCGGGCCGGATGCCCTGACACTCGTCGTTCGACTTCTAGATATTGTGTCTATTTGGGTGATAATTTACTTTCCTGGTCCTCCAAACGTCAGTCTACCATCTCACGTTCTAGTGCGAAAGCAGAATACCGGGGTGTCGCTAATATGGTCGCTGACATTTGCTGGATTCGCAACTTATTCCTTGAACTTAATCATCCACTAACACGTGCCACACTTGTTTATTGTGACAATGTCAGTGCCGTTTATCTCTCAGGAAACCCAATTTAGCATCAGCGCAAAAAGCACATTGAGCTGGACATACACTTTGTGCGCGAACAGGATCAGCGTGGCCACATCCGCGTCTTTCATGTGCCATCCCGACATCAAATAGCCGACATCTTCACTAAGGGTCTTCCCCGTGTTCTCTTTGAAGACTTTCGGCCACCCAACGCTTTGACTGAGGGGGCATATTACACTATTGTATATTTGGTAAATTGTATTTATCTTTAGTATGTTTGTATTTACTATATCTCCACAAGAATAGGAGATTCTGTTTTGTTATTATATATTGGATGTAAATCAATACAAGAAGGGCATTCTGAATAAAACTCTTTCAATGGACATTCGAGCGTAAACGAGCAAATTTGGTCAAGTTAAAAACACCCGAGTCTAAAGCATGAAGCTAAAATGCTATATAATAATAATATTATTAAAAAGAAAATAAAAACAGAATGTGACTTTTGTCACAAACTAATTCTTTAGGCCCAATTGGAGTTTTGGAAACAAAGAAAAAAAACCCTCCGTAAAGGGAAAGAACGAGGCAGGGTCGCGATATAACATTGAGGAGGAATATTATTATTCTTTCGAAGAGGGATCTCGACAACAGAGAAAAGAGGAAGTGAACATTGGGCAGCCAGAGAAGCATTAAGAGAAGGGGGTCAAGGGTTGAAGCATAAGTGCGAGCACGGTCAGTATTTATTATTTATCTATTCAAACCCGTTGTGAACACCTTGAATTTTATTTGTTTCTATTGTTTTGATATTATCATGACTTTTAGAGGCTAGACATTGACGCTACCTAGGTTAAAGATGATTGCACTTGAATGATTTATTTTGAGTATATTGATTGTAATGACATTGCTGCGATTGAGTCGATTGAGCGGAAGACGAGTCAGATCATGTTGAACTAGCAGGTGTTGATCACTGGTTTTTTTTATTTGTAAATTACTAAATTGTATATATTGGGAGGTTTATGTTTTACAATTAATATTTTTAAATTTTTTATGTTAACAGCAAGTGTGTGTAAGAGGGAGATACTTGTGCAGTTAGGGTTAAATGACAAGATTGTTGATCTTGATGTGGATTTCATGGACCCGCAGTTGTGTGCGACAATGGCTTGTGAAATTTACCACACTACTAGAAAAATACCCCTATCTTGACGCGCATTGCGCGTCATAAAAGGGTGTTTATGACACATTGCAAAGTGTCAAGGAAGAACATGTCATTAAATTTTTATGACATGCATGCGCGTGTCATATTTTAATGACACGCGTTTATGACACTCCTTTATGACACGCTTTTTTTACACGCATTTATGACACACTCTTTAATAACAAACATTCTTGACCCCCATTTACGATTTTTTTTACATGCATTTATGACACACATGAATTTATGACACACCTTTATGACATTCATTTTGCGTGTCATATTTTTTTACCTAAAATTTTATTTTTTCTGTAAAACGAATAATATCCTGGAATTATTTTTTATTTAGAATTACAAAAACAATAAATTTAATAATAAATCTGCATATATTATACCACCAAAAAACCCATTACAATTATGTCGAATTCTACCACAAAGGGTTACAAAAACATTGTATCAATACATTACATTAGTCGATGAGTAAGCCTAAACATACGGATCATAACTTGAAAATGAAGGTCGAGGCATAACCCGACCGTTCTTCATGAACATAATCAATATCCGCATCCGAGTAAGCCTCCACTCCTCCCCCAACCCGAGACACAATTAAATTAATAAGATGAAAGGTTAAGGTTCGCGATGGTTTTAGTTTCAAGAAAACAAAAGTGACTAGAATTTGACTCGATCAACTTATATTGTCCAATATTCCAAGTCCGTTCGTAACGATCTCCTTCATGAATTTCATTACATAATAACCAAATTCTGTGAACCCCGGCTGACACGGACACTGCACATTAAAAGAATTATATCACATTTCAATTATATAGTTGCAATTGTGTTTAAATAGAGTTATGTTTTATCAGTCTGTTTAGGTCGTGCGGGATTAGGGCGAACAGTCTGTTCAGCGCTTAAGCTCTGCAGCTGCAGTGCTTCCTTAATCCTGCAGCGCTTCAAAAAACGGGACAAGATAGTTCTTGAATATCTTCTTGAAGCTGCAGAATTGGATTACAAGTATCAGAAAACGGCCCTGCTCTGTGCATTAGTACTCAGCAACGTTTCCTGCTCTGTGCTGCAGACGGGTTAGCTGAGTAGCAGCAGCTGCTGCTCTCGGAAAGTTCTGAATGCGAGCATCAGAATTCATGTTCTACGGCATTCAGAATTCATCTATATTCTGAATGGAGCATCTATATGCGCGCATCTATATTCAGATCAGTCCAAATAAATAGTTAGGATAATTAAGTTCTCACCTTGGTATTGACCCATCTCAGTTTAAACCTGTAAGCGCTTAGGATCGTCAAATCTACAAAGACATTGATCAAACAAGTTTGATTCAGGTGCGGAATCCCTGAATCAATCACAAAATGATAATCAAACAATCAAAACACAAAAATCATCTTTCAAAGCTTTTTCTCTTTCATAAACAACTTGAATTACACGTTTTAATAATGTTTACAATCAAATCAGACGTGAAAATAAGTTGACAAAAACACTAGGGAGAGACACAAAACAGGAGGGAATAAAATGACCAACCACTACATTCAAAAATGAGCTTAACCTATTTATAGGCCTGCGCATTCGCCCATATTGCTTGGTCGAATGTGCAGGTTCGCCCAAACACCATGGTCGAACCAAGCTTTACATAAACATCTAAACTACCTTCGACCTCCTATCTCTCCTTTGCACCATCAGAAAGTCTTCATTCACCCATTTATCTTCCTTCGCCCATTCGATAGAACACAAAACATATGGTAATAGTAATCCAAAGCATTAGTCGCACAAAATGCATCTACAAACTCCCCCTCGACTATTGCTTGGATTGTTTACGCTCTTGGTCCATTATCTTGTTCATAAGCTTTATGCTAAGTTGTTTCTTCCGTTCTAAAGTCATCACCGGTTCAAATACTTGTTTCGGCTTTTTCTTCTTCATTTCATGAACATCTTGAACCTTAACAAACTTGCCAAGCTTCTTATCGTAGTCACATCCGGCATTAATGTCATGAGCAAAGCACATAAATACTACACGCTGGTATTTACTTGCTTGTTCAACATCTTTCACATCACTGAATATCGGATTGTAATACAACATAATTATATCCTAATGTGAACAATTCACCAACCACATAGGATGTATTTTCTTGAAATTCTTGTCTCCATCTTTCAACACTATCACAGCCTCTGCAATCTTCCAATCATAATACCACCAGATAAAGTCTTTCGCAAAGTGTTGTGGAATCTGCAATAGCGGAATATGTTTCAACACTTTCCGTGGCTTGTACTTTAGAGTCACCTTGGGAAAACCGGTAATAGAATCAATGTCTTTCTTGTGAACAATCCGATTTGGATACTGAGGTGCAAAAAGATTCCACTTCGTCCTTCTTTCCTTCGCCATTTTATCAGCAAAATAGGCAATGTGATCATTTGAAGACCCAGTCAAACGATGTCTAAAAATATCACGAATAGCCCAGTATGGGAGAGTCTTCAAATCATGAAATCTATCAAAATAGAGTATCCCCTTCTCACATTTAACGGCAACACACTTCAACTGCTTTATAAACTTCCAACCCAACGCTCTTCCTTTAAACATTTCGTTGTGAAGTTTATAGAAGCTCCCCTGAATCTCTGCTTTCGGACGATTGGCTTCTTTCTCTTTCAATTGCTTTAGTAACTCTTTCAAGCTGTCAGATTGTTCGATATTCGGTTTATCATGCCCTTTAAACACTTCTTCAACAAACTTATCACTCTTTTCTTTTGCAAGTTTCTCAGCTTCTTTCAATAGCTCATCAGTGAATGCAGCAAATCCAGAATCTTTATCTTTCTTGAAATATTCTGGATACTCTTCACTGGTTATATCTTCAATTTCAATCTCCTCGAACACAGGTACGTCACGATCATCAGAATGATTTCCAGCTTCCTTTTCAGGTAGATTAGGAATCTGGTTATCAGCCAATAGTTCTTCCAACGTTTTCCCAACCTGCTTCGCTAAGCCTTCTAAAATCTCATTTGTCTTTGCCGCAGAAACTTCACCATCTTCTAAATCTGGATCGTTATTATCCAATTCAAGCATCCTGTCACTAGATTCAAAGATCTCAGAGAATCTACTAGTCATGTCGATTGTCCAGACTCGATTAGTTAGCATCTGGCGATACATCTGTTTATCTTTTTCAGACAATGACTTCAGCTTTTCATTCCAAAAACTCGTATCATCATCAACCGATCCTCCAGGAGCTTTAGAACTAGATTCACCTTCTTTTCCCGATCCACGTTTCTCATACTTATACTTATACTTATCTGTATCGTCATCATCATCATCATCATCATCATCATCAAATGCAGAGCTGCTTCCATCACCAGATTCACTATCCGAACCATCATCATCTCCATCATCCTTCTTCTTCTTCTTCTTCTTCTTCTTCTGAGGAGCATTTCCTGTATCTTCATCAAGATCCTCATCATCCTCCTCCTCATTATCAGACGGTTCGAAATCAACCTGCTCCTCATCTTGTTCTTTGTCCTCTTCAACTTCTTTCAACTGAGGAGCTCGAGAGTACAAATCTTTAATCAGATTATCCATGCTTTTATTACTCTCTTTTAGCTTCTTATTCTCTTCCTTCAAAGCTAAAACCTTCTGGTGTTTCTTTGCTCATGTTTTAACAATTTCCTATTATCCTTTTGCAACTGTTTAATTTTCTTTTTCAGCTCTTCATTGTTCTCATGTGATGTAACAACAACATCCAACATCTTTGTGTCATTCTTTCTCAATTGATCAATCTCTGTCTGCTGCTTATTTATAATATTCATCATCTCAGTAAGTTTCTGGTTAACAATGTTCATCACATCACTATCCACTGTAACCTTTTGACCAGAAACTTCAGCAACTTCGGGCAGTTTACCTTTCTTCAACTTCTTCAGTACATTATCCAATGCTTCATTAAAAGCGTCAACAGGTAAATCAAATCCCTGTTTAGTACTAGAAGTGGTTGTGGTTTTCTGCTTCTTAGAAGCTGGAGCAGCAACCAGTGATTTCGAGCTTGAAGCAGGTGGCAACTTCTTTCCTGCTACTAATGATTCAATCTCTCTAGCTCGTTTCTCCATGGGCTTTAACACTTTTTCCTTTATCTTGAACTGGGGCTTCTTTGGTTTCTCTCCTTGTACTGGCGATCCAAGAAAATCTCCTGATCCCAAACCTAATCCCTCATCATCTTTGTTAGGACAAAGAGGATTGGTGAAACCACTTTTGGAAACCATAGTCTAATTCACTTCTGTCATTTTGGCTAAGTATAGAAGTACTGAAGAGAAGACAAGAAACTGCTGAAGAGAAGATATGAGAAGTGCTGAAGAAGAAACTTCATCAGAAGTTCTGAAGTCCAAACTAGACAAGTTCACTTCAGAAGTACTGAAGACAAACTACTCATCAGTAGTTTGTCATTCATCAGCACTTAGCATCAGATATTTTCCACCGCCTTTTGTATCAGTAGTTTATTGTTTATTATTACTTTTAGCTGTAGTTGTTAGTTTCAATGTTGCAACTTGTGCAACTTGTTTCTGATGTTTCTTTACTTGCTTTTTGGGCAAGATACATGTATGTAAACGTCTATAAATAGGAGGCTTCAACCTTCTATTTTAGACATTGATTTTAATAGAAAAATCCTTCAAACAGTTTCACTGTTCTATTCCATTTCAGTATTTATTGTGAATCTGTCTAAGTATCTAATTCTCATTTACTGCTTAGATTCATAATAAATACTTGTCATTATTAGTTTCAATCATCAAGGGGGAGTAATAACTCTTCCTAAGTATAAAAAGTGTTGCTTTAACTTATACATTCCGCTGTGCTTATAATCTGATATACAAGTGTCAAAGATAGCAAGTTCTTACTTATACAAAAGAGCAAACTGATCCAACAATTGGTATCAGAGCATTGGTTTATCTGATCACATATCAATCTAACAAATTGAGAATCAGACACAAAGCTTTTATTGATACTCAATAAAAGATCAAAAGTTCACTTTTTATCAAACATCCATCACTTAAAAGAGTCATCTGACAAATCAATACTCTTTAAATGGATCCACATAATACTGGTTCTGCTACTAAACCTGCCATGCTTGTAAGAAATGAATACAACATATGGCAAAAGAGAATGGCACATACCTTGTCACAAACCAACACAGGTTGTTGGAGATCTGTGATATATGGTCCTCACAAACCAGTAAACATAAATCTTGAAACTAAAGTTGAGGTTCCTAAAGAACCAAAAGACTATACAGATGATGATTTCCGAAAACTTGAGCTAGATGCTAAAGCATTCTCTATGTTGGCAATGGCTCTCCCAAATGAGATATACTCTGGCCTTTTACATTGTGAATGTGCCAAGGAACTCTGGGATTGTCTTAAAGAACAGTTTGGAGGAACTGAAGAGGTGATTGCCAACACCAGAGAGATTTTAGCTCAACAATATGAGACATTTGCTCACATTAATGGGGAAACTTTAACTCAACAATTTGAAAGATTCTCCTCATTAATATCTGAGCTAAAGTTAAATGGTCAGACCTATACAACAGTATCTATGCTACATAGATTTTTAAGGTCTTTACCTGACAAATGGGAAACATACTCTATTGTTTTAAGATCCTCACCAGATTTTAGCTCCCTCACTCATACAAAACTCCATGGGAGATTACTTTCTTTTGAGAGAGAAATTGATCAAAAGAAGAAATTACAATCATCTGGTAAAACTGCTGATGACTACCTACCAGGTAGTACAGCACTTTTGGGACAAGACTCACCAACTTGTTCCTATGGATCTTATGACAACATTGACATAACAACTGGGATCTCATCAGAAAGATCTTTCCCAGGTTATGACAATGATGACCAAAGTCAAACTGCTGATAATCTATGTTTTATCATGGATAATTTGAAAAACTTTAGCAGTGATGACTTAGAAGAAATGGACATTTTACACCAACTGGCCATGCTAAGCATTAAAACTAACAAGTTTTATAAAAGGTCAGGAAGGAAATTTCCAGGATTGACCAGTAATACAAAAATTGGTTTTGACAAATCTAAACTGAGATGTCACATGTGTCAGAAGTCGGGACACTTTGCTAGAGAGTGTAGAAACTCTAGCTTTAACCAATCACAATCTGGAAATAACTTTAACCCCAATTATAATAGGAATAATGGAACTCAAGGGAGTGCTCATTTTGTACAGGCACAAGCTCCTCAACAGCAATACATGCCACAAGTACAATATGTTCAAATGACTGCTCAACATATGCAGAGCCAATCAATCCCTCCCTTTCCAGCTGCTCAACATCCTCCACAGCCTCAACAACCCTCTCAACAAAGTCTTTTCACCTTAGGGTATGTTGACTGGAGCAGTCTCCCTTTTGACACCACAGAGTGCAATCCTGATCCAGACAACAAGGTGTTTGACATCAACTGGGGAGAACCAGACAATGGCAGAAAGAACTTTGCCTTAATGGCATTTGAAGGCTGTACTTCAAAATCTGCATTGTCACAGGTATCAAAAGAATCTTTGACAAAACTTTGATCAAATTCTTGCAAAGAAACTTTTGCTCTCATAAGAGAGACAAATGTGCACTTACAAGGAAAAGCCAATGATTTAGAAAGAAAATACACTCAGATGAAGTGTGATTTAGAGAGAAAACTTACTGCTAAAACAAAAGAAGCCTCTAAATTAACTAACTCAGCTATTGAAACCCAAGCACAAATTAAAATGATGATAGAAGATCTTGGGAATGTCAGAAAAGAGCTTGCTGACACCAAGATCAGTTGTGAAAAATGGGTGGATTCTTGTAAGGGGTACCAGCTATTGCTAAACAAACAGAGTGCTTCAAATGTTAAGTTTGGCTTAGGGTACCATCATGTTGAAACACCAACAGATTTCTCTCCCAAAACTACTGAAGATGGGAGAAAAATTGTTTCAAATGAAACTTCTGAAGGGAAAGACTGCACATCTTTCCATGAAAACTTTCTAAACAGAAATCATGGTATCTTCAAAGAAAGTACTTCAGAAGTATTAACAAAATCTGACAACAAGCCATCAGTAGTTTCATCTACATCAGGAGTTGAGACTCTGAAAACTACTGAGGAGCAAAATCTTTACACTAATTTGCCTTTAGATCAAAAACAAAAGGCAAAAGAATGTGAAATTTGTGGTCTGTTCAACCACAAAACAGAGTTTTGTAGATACAGAAAAGGAATTCAGTTCAATCATAAAATTAAACAACAGGTTGTGGGAAATCAAATCAGAAATGATTATGAAAGAACCTTTAATCCCAAGAAACAACAACCTGAAAACACCTTTTCTCAGAAAAAGATAAAATCTCAACTAAAATCTTTTTCTCAAAACTCTTTATCAGTAGTTAGACCTGATTCATCAGCAGTTTCACAAACTGCTGAGATTCAAAAACTAATGAACTTGGTACAACTACTGATGACCAAGGTTGATGGTGGTCCTGAAAAGGATACCACCATGGTTCTTAATGAAAAATCCATTGCCAAAAAGACATGGATTTCTCAACCTGGTCAAGAACAAACTGTAACTATTCTCAAGAGCAAACCCAAAGCCAAACAGGCTTGGGCTCCTAAATCTAACTAATTTGCTATTGTGTGCAGAGGGTTTCCAGGGGCTTAAACAGCATATGGTATGTTGATAGTGGGGGCTCTATGCACATGACTGGATGTAGATACCTGATAAACAATTTTATCAGCCAAAGAGAAGGATCTGTATCCTTTGGGAACAATGCTAAGGGATATGTGCTAGGACATGGCAATGTCTCCTCTGGCAAAATACAGTTTGACAAGGTCAATCTGGTGGAAAACCTTGAATACAACTTGCTGAGTGTTTCACAAATGTGTGATAAAGGATATTCTTCCTTTTTCACAAAGACAGCATGCAAGATCATCTCACCAGAAGGCCAGAAGTTGATAGAGAAGATCATTGAAGATCATACTTTGCTGATTGCCAAAAGATGTGGCAATGTCTATGCAGTGGACATTGAGAAAGACAAAGTATTGAACAACACTGCCTGTTTCTTCTCAAGGGCATCAACTTCAGAAACAGATCTCTGGCACAGGAGACTTGGCCATGTGAACTTTAAAACCATAAATAAAGTCACAAAAATGGGCTTGGTCAGAGGTCTACCTTTGAAAGTATACCAGTGTCAAGAACACTGTGTATCCTGTTTAAAGGGAAAACAGCATAAGTCCTCCTATAAGTCTATTGAAGAATCAAAAACAACTGCATGTCTTCAACTACTCCATATGGACTTATTTGGACCTGTCAAGATTATGAGCCTTGGTAAGAAGAAGTACTACTTAGTCATCATTGATGACTACTCAAGATTCACATGGGTATTCTTCTTATTTTCAAAGGATGAGGCTGCTGAAATCATCAAGTTCTTCATTCTACAAGTGGAGAAGCAATATTCTCTACCTGTCAAAACCATTAGAAGTGATAATGGGACAGAGTTTAGGAACAAAACTCTGGATGAATTCTGTTTGTCTAAAGGGATTATTAGACAATACAGTGTTCCCAGAACTCCTGAACAAAATGGTGTAGTAGAAAGGAAGAACAGAACCTTAATAGAAGGAGCAAGAACAATGTTAGCTGATTCTGGACTGCCCTTGTACTTTTGGGCAGAAGCAGTTAACACATCATGTTATGTTCAGAATAGAGTTCTTGTGGTCAAGAGACATTCCAAGACTGCCTATGAAGTTCTTCATGGCATGAAGCCCCTTATCTCCTTTTTCAGGGCTTTTGGGTGTCAATGTTTCATCTTGAACATCAAGGAATCTATTTCAAAGTTTGCTGCCAAAGTTGACTCAGGTTACTTTCTTGGTTACTCTTCAACTAGAAAAGCCTACAAGGTTTTTAATTCTCACACCAGGATAGTAGAAGAAACATTGAATGTCAAGTTCAATGAGTCAAAACACACTCTTATTCCAGCACATCCTGCTGAACTTTTTGACCTTGACAACTTCCACTTTGGACCTGAGAAGGCTGTTACTTCATCAAAACCTACTTATTATGGTGACAAAAGGTTTGATGATGAGGATCCCACACCATGGACTCCTCAAACAGTAATCAAGTCAACTTCAAAATCATCAGAAGTTCCCCAAACTTTTGATCAAACAAGTACTGAGGAACAAACTCAAACTACTGGTTCAGTAGATCCAACTACTGAAGATCAAGGAACATCTGAACCAGATATTATAGACCTCAGTTGTTTGTTTGAAGAACATGAGCCACCTACACCTGTCAGTGGTTTACAACAACTGATTGAACACAGAGATCATCCACTTGATCAAATCATGGGTGATATAGCTTCAGGTGTTCTTACCAGAAACCAGCTCTCCCACTTTTGCCTATTTTCAGCCTTTATCTCACAGTTGGAACCAAAGAAGTACCAGGAAGCCCTCAAAGACAATAATTGGGTGCAAGCTATGCAAGATGAACTGCTTCAGTTCAACAAGCAACAGGTCTGGGAAATCTGTCCCTTACCTCCAAACAAGCAACCAATTGGCACAAGATGGGTTTTCAGGAACAAACAAGATGAAGCTGGTATGATAATCAAGAACAAGGCAAGACTGGTAGTTCAAGGGTACTCTCAAGAAGAGGGAATTGACTATGATGAAACCTTTGCTCCAGTTGCAAGGCTTGAGGCCATCAGGTTATTTCTGGCCTATGCCATTTCCAACAAAATTAAAGTTTATCAAATGGATGTAAAGAGTGCATTTTTGTATGGAAAAATAAAAGAGGAGGTGTATGTCTGTCAGCCACCTGGGTTTGAGGATCCTTCTCATCCTGAGTGGGTGTACAGACTGGACAAAGCTCTTTATGGGCTCAAACAGGCCCCAAGAGCCTGGTATGATACACTCTCCACCTTTTTACTCAAAAATAACTTTACAAGAGGTGCCATTGATAAAACTCTTTTCATTAAACATGTTGGAAATCATGTCCTACTTGTTCAAATTTATGTTGATGATATCATTTTTGGTTCAACAAACACAAAACTGTGTGATGATTTTAAGAAACTCATGCAATCAAAATTTGAGATGAGTACCATGGGAGAACTGCAGTACTTTCCGGGACTACAGATCAAGCAACAAACAAATGGAACTTTTATACATCAATCAAAATATGTTAAAGAATTATTAAACAAATTTTCTTTAAAAGACTGTAAATCATGTTCCACTCCCATGACACCAATCACACAAGTTGAACCTGATGATCAAGGAAAACAGGTTGATCAAACCATGTACAAATGCATGATAGGTTCCCTTTTATATCTAACTGCTTCTAGACCAGATATTATGTTTTCAACATGTGTCTGTGCTAGATATCAATCAGCACCAAGGGAATCACACCTTATAGTAGTCAAAAGAATTTTCAGATATCTGAAAGGAAGTCCAACACTTGGAATTTGGTATCCTGCTTCAAGCAATACCAAGTTATCAGCTTTTTCAGATAGTGACTATGCAGGGTGTAAGATGACAAGAAAGTCAACATCTGGTGGTTGTCAATTCTTGGGTAACTGTCTAGTGTCATGGCAATCAAAGAAGCAAACATCTGTTGCAACTTCAACTGCTGAAGCTGAATACATTGCAGCTGCAAGTTGTACATCACAGATACAATGGCTCCAATATCAACTTCTTGATTATGGAATCAAAGAAACCAAGACACCTTTGTTTGTAGACAACAAATCTGCCATTAGCATCATTCAAAATCCGGTACAGTTCTCAAAAACCAAACATATTGAGATCAGGTACCATTTCATAAGAGATTGCTATGAAAAAGGCAAGATTGAGGTGAAGCATGTAGCAACAGCTAATCAAATAGCTGACATCTTCACAAAACCCCTTGACACATCAACATTTCAGAAGTTAGTATCCATGCTTGGGATGCTAAATTTGTAAGTGTTTATTTTATTATTCTGCACATATTTTTCATTTTTCACTTACAAAAAGGACAAAAATTCTGAAACAAAACTTCTGAAAAGAGAGAAACTACTGATGAACAAAACATCAGTATGGGAATAATTTCTGAAAAGTGTATAACTTCTGATAAAATAACCTTCAGAAGTTATGAATAAAAGTGTTTACAAAACATTTCTCATCAGCTTTTAAAACTACTGAAGAGGAAATGGGAACTACTGATGAAGTAATCCTTCATCAGCAGTTTAGTCAAAAGGGCAAATCTGACTTTTCCCATCATCAGAGGTTTGACCTAGTCGGTTTAAAACTTCTGATAAAAAGATTTTTAACCAAGGCGGCTTAAAAACTTCTAATAAAGAAGATTCAAGCGGTTAAAACTTCTGATAAATATCTTTTTTCAACACTTATCCTTTCAAACTCAAAAATTTCCCTCTTTCTCTCTCAAAAACTCTCTCAATAACCTAAACCTGCAAATCAACTGTTCGATCAAAACCAAAACCACATGGCTCTCGTTCTAAAACAGGGACACAATCAAAGGGCCTTTCTTGAAAAACAAGAAGGCTGGTCCCAATACGATGAGATCATTGATCTTGTCGTAAAATCCCAATATTTTACTGCTCTCACAATAAACCCACCAATTCATACTGAAACTCTAAATGAGTTCTGGGCAAATGCTGAGACGGTGACGGCTGATGATGAAGTCATTTCCCTCAACTCAAGAATAAAAGGGAAACCACTGACCATCAAACCGGCCACACTTGCAACAAGACTGGGCCTGGATGATGTAACTGCCCCTGATCAAGTTGCTAATTCTGATATTCACCTAACCATGACAGAGTGTGGTTATCAAGGTACTCTCTCCTATGCTACTATCTTCAAAAAATATTTTGAACCAAAATACAAGCTTTTGTTTCATTATATTATTATGTGTTTGAGTCCAAAAACAGGGTCTTATGACCAGATGCCCTCTACTTTTTAACCAATATTTCATTCTATTGTGAATGAAACCAAATTCAGGGCATCAAAATTATTTTTCAATGAGTTGGTGTTACATCATAATAATACCAAGAAAAAGTTTTTGTTATACCCAAGGTTCATTATGCAATGCATAATAGGGGAACTGGGTAATGAGGTGCTTGTGGGAAAAGTTTCAACTTTAAATCCATTAACCTCACAAGCATACTCTAGGCATAACAAACCGGCTACCTGGCCAGGAGACGATCAGGGAGAACAACAAGAAGTCCCCCTGAAGCCCACATCTTCCAAACTCACACCACCAAAAGCTAAACAGCCCAAGCCAACAAAGACAAAAACCCACCAACCCAAAAGAAAAGCTGTTCAGGAGGTTGAGATGCCTGAACATGCTCATGAGCAATCTGCTCTTCAAATAGGTGAGACTGAAACACCCTCTCAGTCTCATCCATCTCAAACCCCACCAAGAGCACCCATAACTATCTTATTCAATAGAAAAAGACTTAGAAAAACTATTGAAACTCACTCTTCTTTTGAAACTGCTGACCAACCAATTTCACCTATTGCCCAAACTACTGAACCAACCCCTCAAATTTCTGAACCAGAGGCAATAGAAATTGCCAAACTTCTCTCTGGGCTAAAAGAGAAAGTCCCATCTGATTATGTCAGTCCCCTACAACCACAACAAACAGGGGACATAACCACAACATCAGACATGGATGTGGACATCACTAGCCCTAACCTAAGAGATGAGGGTGGACCAGAGTCTTTAAGCCCAATTTTAGAGACTCTTGGGGCATCTGAGGCTGCTACTACTCAGTTACCACCCAGTGGTGGATCTGAGGATAGAAGTAAAATAGCTAAGACCTCAGATGTGGCAACTACTGATGAAGGCTTAATGCCTGAAGTAGGAAATCCTGAGAACCAAGAACAAGAGGTTCATGAGAGAACTGAGTTGGGCTCAGCTCATGATTTAACTGAGACAGTCCTCAATGAGGACAACATCAGGGATTCAGATGATTCCATTAACTTGGATGATGTTTCAAAAACTAAAACTACTGAATTGACGACACTTTATGAAGGTCCTGTTTCAGGGGTATCCAAGCTCAAGAAGCCAGTCACCCCTGCACAGGTTAAAGTCCACTCAATCCCTAAAACCCCTAGAGTGACATCCTCTGTACAACATGAGGATCTCCCAAAAACACACCCTTCACAACAAATCCCTACCCAATTCCCTGGGCAAACAAGCATAGACTTGAACCAGCTATGCAGCCCAGAGGGTCCCCTGTACCACATGATGAACACTCTCATCAAGAATCACTTCCAAACATACACAGCTAACTTAGAGCTGTCAATCAAGAACCAATTTGGAGTGATCAAGACAAAGATGAATGATCTGTCCAACAAGATAGAATTCAATAGCAAACAGATTGCTCATCTTCAAGGTCAATTCTCCCAACCCTCAACCTCTAAACTTAAACTTGATGAATCCAAAAAGGGGGAGAAAATCAGGGAACCTAAGGAGTCATTCCAAGCCAGGATAAGGGCAAGAGTGGCCATCCTTGAAAGAGATCAGAAGGATCAAGCCAGAAAAGAAAAACTGGCCAAACAGTTTGGTGTCTCAGTAGAAGAAATTGAAGCCACAGAAAAAGAAGATGAGACCCAAACCTCTGAAGAATCCCTAAGGCATAATGAAGAAACTTCTAATGGCAAAAGTTCTGATGAAGAATCAGAAAGTACTGAAGACAATCCTTTAGTAGTTGACAAACCATCAGCAGTTGTCAACCCATCAGAGGTTAACACTTCCAAACCTCAAACTGCTGACCCTTCCAGAACAACTGCTCCCATTCAACCAACATCTGATCCTATCAGGCCTACTACAACAGTTACAACAATGACTGTACTAAACCCTTCTACTATCTCTCAATCAGCTGAATTACTAGAGAAGAGTTTAGTTGCAGCCAACAAGAAGGCCAGATAAGATCTGATCTGGAAAACTCTAGAAGAAAGGGATGATCTAGACTTAAGCCATGAAGAAAAACTTCAGGCCTATGAAGCTGAACTACAAAGGCAGGCTAGCCTTGATGAGATTGCTGAACAAGACAAAAGACAACAACTGATGTCTTACATCACAAAGAACAGCAAGACTAAAGCCTACACACTCAAGGGACTCTCTATGCAATAGCTAACAAGAAGAGCACAAATCATTGCAGACAAACTGGCCATAAGCAAAGAAGGAAAGGCCAAGAGAGCCCAAATGATAGATGAATTAGTAGCAGAGGGTTATGGTTCAAAAGCCTCAGTATCCAGATGGAAAGAAGAAAGACTGATGGATACTTATAGAAAATACAAGGCTGCCAAGGCTGCAAATCCAGAGAAGTTTCAAACTGCTGATCCTTCAAGATCAGTAGTTAGAACTTCTGGTGTATCAACAAGAAGGCCTGCTACTCAAAGAAAGAAAGCAGAGGACAATGTCAAAACTGATTTCAAAATGGTACTACTTGAAGGAAGTTCAATAGTCCATTCAGATTTTGACATTGAGGAGAAACCTCTGTTAACACAATTCAGGGATCCTTCCACTTTTGCCTACCAAATCCAAAAGACTATCAAAGACAAGATGCATACCAAGGTAGTGACTAAACACCATCTCCCAACTATTCAGATGCCTGATATGCAACAACAACAACAAGGAAGAGACTCCTACCTGAGGTTAACTGGAACAGAAAGCATCCAACACTTAGGATCATCAACCCAAGGGACAGGTCTGGTTCCCTATTCCTCTGACTTTAACAAGTCAAAGGTACCTATCATCAGATGGTCACTTACTGATAACAACTCAGTATTGTTGACAAGAAGAGACCTTTCAAGCAGGGCTTACAAGAAGATCAGTGATCTAAAGAAACTGTCAACACAAGACCTGCTCACAATTCAACATCTGGAACCACAGAGAGGATCTCTATCTGATGGACAGTTAAACCAGCTCAAGAACACCATGTACAAAGAGATATGGAAGATTGTTCAAGACAGAAGAAAATCATAAGGAATTAGTAAGGTTTTGGCTTCATCAATCCAGGGGGAGATTGTTAGGACAAAGAGGATTGGTGAAACCACTTTTGGAAACCTTAGTCTAATTCACTTCTGTCATTTTGGCTAAGTATAGAAGTACTGAAGAGAAGACAAGAAACTGCTGAAGAGAAGATATGAGAAGTGCTGAAGAAGAAACTTCATCAGAAGTTCTGAAGTTCAAACCAGACAAGTTCACTTCAGAAGTACTGAAGACAAACTACTCATCAGTAGTTTGTCATTCATCAGCACTTAGCATCAGATATTTTCCACCGCCTTTTGTATCAGTAGTTTATTGTTTATTATTACTTTTAGCTGTAGTTGTTAGTTTCAATGTTGCAAATTGTGCAACTTGTTTCTGATGTTTCTGTACTTGCTTTTTGGGCAAGATACATGTATGTAAACGTCTATAAATAGGAGGCTTCAACCTTCTATTTTAGACATTGATTTTAACAGAAAAATCCTTCAAACACATTCACTGTTCTATTCCATTTCAGTATTTATTGTGAATCTGTCTAAGTATCTAATTCTCATTTACTGCTTAGATTCATAATAAATACTTGTCATTATTAGTTTCAATCATCAAGGGGGAGTAATAACTCTTCCTAAGTATAAAAAGTGTTGCTTTAACTTATACATTCCGCTGTGCTTATAATCTGATATACAAGAGCTTGCTAAACACTTAAGTGTCAAAAATAGCAAGTTCTTACTTAAACAAAAGAGCAAACTGATCCAACAATTGGTATCAGAGCATTGGTTTATCTGATCACATATCAATCTAACAAATTGAGAATCAGACACAAAGCTCTTATTGATACTCAATAAAAGATCAAAAGTTCACTTTTTATCAAACATCCATCACTTAAAAGAGTCATCTGACAAATCAATACTCTTTAAATGGATCCACATAATACTGGTTCTGCTACTAAACCTGCCATGCTTGTAAGAAATGAATACAACATATGGCAAAAGAGAATGGCACATACCTTGTCATAAACCAACACAGGTTGTTGGAGATCTGTGATATATGGTCCTCACAAACCAGTAAACATAAATCTTGAAACTAAAGTTGAGGTTCCTAAAGAACCAAAAGACTATACAGATGATGATTTCCTAAAACTTGAGCTAGATGCTAAAGCATTCTCTATGTTGGCAATGGCTCTCCCAAATGAGATATACTCTGGCCTTTTACATTGTGAATGTGCCAAGGAACTCTGGGATTGTCTTAAAGAACAGTTTGAAGGAACTGAAGAGGTGATTGCCAACACCAGAGAGATTTTAGCTCAACAATATGAGACATTTGCTCACATTAATGGGGAAACTTTAACTCAACAATTTGAAAGATTCTCCTCATTAATATTTGAGCTAAAGTTAAATGGTCAGACCTATACAACAGTATCTATGCTACATAGATTTTTAAGGTCTTTACCTGACAAATGGGAAACATACTCTATTGTTTTAAGATCCTCACCAGATTTTAGCTCCCTCACTCTTACAAAACTCCATGGGAGATTACTTACTTTTGAGAGAGAAATTGATCAAAAGAAGAAATTACAATCATCTGGTAAAACTGCTGATGACTACCTACCAGGTAGTACAGCACTTTTGGGACAAGACTCACCAACTTGTTCCTATGGATCTTATGACAACATTGACATAACAACTGGGATCTCATCAGAAAGATCTTTCCCAGGTTATGACAATGATGACCAAAGTCAAACTGCTGATAATCTATGTTTTATCATGGATGATTTGAAAAACTTTAGCAGTGATGACTTAGAAGAAATGGACATTTTACACCAACTGGCCATGCTAAGCATTAAAACTAACAAGTTTTATAAAAGGTCATGAAGGAAATTTCCAGGATTGACCAGTAATACAAAAATTGGTTTTGACAAATCTAAACTGAGATGTCACAAGTGTCAGAAGTCGGGACACTTTGCTAGAGAGTGTAGAAACTCTAGCTTTAACAAATCACAATCTGGAAATAACTTTAACCCCAATTATAATAGGAATAATGGAACTCAAGGGAGTGCTCATTTTACAACTTTTAAGCATCCGACAATCATATTATCTCAATTAAAGATTACAAAGCTCAAATGGTTCATCAAGGTTTAGAAGATCGTCATCAACCACCATCAGCTATCAAAAATAAGATAGAAATGTAAAATCTTTTTGGATTTTCTAAAGTTTATGTTAAAAAACACCTAAAATCTTTTTGAGTTTTGCAATTTTTGACGAGAAATATAAAATGCAGAAATGTAAAGATAAAGCAGTAAATGTTTTGGGATTTCCGGTAAAGGGATCATATCAGTTATTGAGAAATCTGATCACACCGTTGATCTTTTTAATTATTATCATTAAAGACAATGTGTGATCTGGCAACTGCTGATATTGTGATCCACATTAACTCACATGCAAACTTTTGTGCAGTGCTTTAGACTGATACGATTATGTATAGTAGAAACATAATTGCCTGTGGTTCCCACGCACACGACATACTCCCGTATCAAGAAGTAAATGCACAAAGACTCATTGTAAAGCGTGATTATGCTTTCGTCGTCTGTAATTTACAAGGTATGAGGCACAGAGGTATACAGGTCAGCAAATTAATGCAGCAAAGTAACATGTACACTCTACCAGGTTGAGGACTGATATCAATCATGATTTGCATCAGTGATTAATACGATGTAATAGAAAATCTTTGATTATCATAAAACATGTAATGTTTCTCAATTCGGTAACTTTAGGATTTGGCATAAAGCTCTTTTATAAAGACACCCTATCTGATCTAGGTCCGTAATGACTTACAGCAGAAGATCAGGGAGGCTATCTCCAGACAACTAATAACATAATGACCCAAAACCTCTGAGTTTTGTACAAATACCCTATCAAACGAAATTACGGTACTAAGACCATATGCCCATGAGGAGTTCATCCACACATCAATTCGTTTGATATGTATGTATCAGGCACGCATTAATAGGTCTACGAAGCCTTTCAGCACATCGCACAGACTCAGACACACGCCCTTTATAGCATTACATTTCTTAGAATGTGTCAGATCCCCACTGATGTACTATCATTTCCCCTTTTTCTCTAGGAAATCATTTTTGGTTTTTCTGATTTTTATAAATTTTTGAATTTACTGTTCCCAAGGATAAGTTGGAGCATTTCAAATATGTGACTGCCCAGATATCGTTTGTTCATAGAAATCTGACGGCATCAATCTAAGGGAAGAAGATATAGCAGTCAGCAAAGAAATTTTCTAATTTTTATGGATTTTGAAATTTTTCAATGTTTTTGGATTTTCGAATTTTTCTGAAAAACAGTAAAACTAAACTAAAAAGCGATAAACTAAGGTAGTGATTAGTCTTGTTTTTCTTTAATACCGTTAGCTTTCAAAAGATATTCAAATCTCGATTTATCAAAAGCTTTGGTAAAAAGGTCTGCGCGTTGGTAATCAGTGTGGATTTTGACCATATCGATCAACTCTTTAGCATAACAATCACGGATAAAATGGTACTAAGTCTTTTGTTAATGCGATTGCGGCTTCATTATCACAGTAAATAGGGGTTTTAAGAAATTGCAAACCGTAGTTCACCATCTGTTGTTGGATCCAAAGAACCTGTGAGCAGCAGCTCGATGCTGAAACGTATTCGGCTTCACATGTGGATAATGCAACTGCGGTCTGTTTCTTGCATTGCCAGGTCACGAGCCTGCTCCCCATAAACTGGTATCCAGCCATTGTGGATTTGCTGTCTTTGTCACAGCCGCCCCAATCTGCATCACTAAAAGCGATTAGGTCAAAATTATCATCATTAGGGTACCATAGTCCTCTCGACGGACAACCCTTCAGATATCTAAGGATACGTTTGACAGCTGCAAGATGACTCTGTTTCGGCTTCGATTGATAACGTGTACAGAGACATGTGGCAAACATTATATCAGGTCTCGAGGCGGTAAGATACATCAGAGATCCGACGATTGCTCTGTATGTAAATGGATCAGTTAGCTCCCCCTTAGCGTCAACTCCAATCCCGTGATTAGGTTGTATTAGGGTATCCATCGGTTTCGAATCATCCATCTGGAAGCGGCTCAAGACTTCAGAAACGTATTTCATCTGGTGAATAAAGATCCCCGTTGGTCTTTGTTCCACCTCCAAGCCTAGGAAAAACTGCATCTCTCCCATTGCACTCATCTCGAACTTTTCCTGCATAACACGTTCAAATTCTCTGCATAGAAGTTCGTTAGTAGACCCAAATATAATATCGTCAACATAAATCTGGACTAGAAACAAGTCATCGCCTGTTCGTTTAGTGAACAATGTGAAATCTACCAAACCTCGCTTAAATCCTTTTGAAAGAAGATACGTGCTCAACTCCTCATACCATTGCCTTGGAGCTTGGTGCAACCCGTAGAGAGCTTTGTTCAAAACGTAGACCTTATCCCGGTGAATAGGATCTTCAAGCCTGGTGGTTGACCTACGTATACTTCCTCCTTGACCACACCGTAAAGAAATGCGCTCTTAACATCCATTTGATACACCTTAAATTTCTTGAATGATGCAAACGCTAGAAACATTCGGATTGCCTCTAAGCATGCAACTGGTGCATAGATCTCGTTGTAATCGATTCCCTCCACTTGATGCAATCCTTGTACAACCAAACAAGCTTTGTTTCTTACGATCACTCCTCTATCATCCTTTTTGCATTTGAAAACCCACTTCGTTCCAATCTTCTTTCTTCCCGGGGGCAAATCTGTAAGTGTCCAAACGCCAAGTTTCTGAAACTGCAACAACTCCTCTTGCATTGCTTCCACCCAAGCGTCGTCCAAAAGAGCATCCTTGTAAGTTAGCGGCTCAACTTGCGAAACATAACAAGCAAAAGACCAGTCATTCTGAAAACCAGATTTTTGTATTTTGGCATATAAAGCAAGATTGCCGAGGTTTTCCGGTGAGTTAGCATTCCTCAATTGTCCTCTCATCATCACACTGCTACCAGGATCACCAATAACCTGCTCAATCGGGTGAATTCGATGTATCCGAGATTCCGGATAATCTGGTACTTGGAATCCCGTCTAAGTAGTTAAGTTCTCTGCAGAAACCAGATCATTACCCACATTCGATGATGAAGCACCATTTGTAGTTGGGTTCACTGGTGGTGTCACTGTAGCATGATCTAAGATAGCTTCACTTGTAACATCATCGTCGTCATCTTCTGATTTTGATGAATTCAAGGTTGTGGAAGCTTCTTGAAATACCTCTTCTTCAACAACAGGAACATTGGTATCATTAGAAGCTGCTTGAGGATTCACGGTGATCAGACGCACCAACGGTGATGTCACTACGTTTTCAACCTCGTAATATAAACGTAATACAGCCTCTTCAACCAAGCTATCTAGGTTGAATGATTCAAAGAAATCTTTGTAATCAAACATCCAGTCTGGACCGCTTCCCTGTAAATTATGAGTATACCGTTGCACTTCAATGTTAGCCCACTCCTCGACCTGACGAGTCCTTTTGTTGAATACCCGTTTGAGCGGGGTTGCAAATCCAACAAAGTATCCTTCCTCAGCCTTCGGTGCGAACTTCTCAAATGGATTAAGCATAGTACAAGGAGCTCCAAACGGTTCTAGATACTCTAAATTCGGCTTTCGATGATTCAACAGCTCATAAGAAGTTTTGCCAAACTTCTTCACCGTTAAAACACGATTAAGAGTGTAACAAGCTGCGTGAATTGCTTCGTTCCAGAACATTACTGGAAGATTTGAGTCCGCAAGCATTGTCCTCGCCGTTTCAATTAGAGTCGTGTTCTTACGTTCCGTGCTACCTTTCTGTTGTGGGGTATACGGAGCACTGTATTCTTGATGAATTCCTTTGTTTTCACAAAGATCGTCCATCTGTGCATTTTTAAACTCCGTCCCATTATCACTCCTAATCCTTTTGATCTTAAGACCATAGATATTTTCCAGACGAGTGAACAGAACTTTCAAATTATCAAACGTGTCGCTCTTTCGGTGTAAGCACATAACCCATGAAAACCTTGAAAAATCATCAGTCACCACAAGACAGTATAATTCCCCAGCATGACTCTTACGCTTGACCGGTCCAAACAGATCCATGTGCAAACGTTCAAGTGGCAGTTCAACGGAATTAACTTTCTTTAGCCTATGGGATTGTTTGTGCTGCTTACCCTTTTTGCAACTCACACACTTGTCATTTAAGTGAAAATGTTTGACGTTCACGCCTGTGACAAGTTCATTCTTCACTAATTGATTCATCTTTCTGAGGTGAATGTGTCCCATTCTCCTGTTCCTCATAATGGATTCGTTTTCTGTAGCCTTGGAGAGGAAACACGTGACTTGGCCTTGGGTGGTCATGGCTTTTGACATATCAAGAATGTACAAGTTATTCACTCTTGGCGCCTTTAACATCACCCACTCTTTCAGTAATTCGAAACCCGGCTTGAGTATATTGCAAGATTTGTCGTCAAAGTACACAGAAAATTGTTTGTCACAAATCTGACTGACACTGAGTAGATTGTCATCTATCTGCTTCACATAGGAAATTCTCTCGAAGCTCACAATTCCATTGCTCACACTACTCTCCATGGTAATATAACCTCCCTTGTTTCCTGCAAACGCTACATAACCTCCATTGATGTTTCTAATATCAAAAAGTAGCGAAAGATACCCTGTCATGTGACCAGAAGCTCCACTGTCAACAATCCAAAGACTGCTCACAGGGCCAGCTGAAGCTCCCTGCACATATCAAGTAAAGAAGTTAGATTTTTCGGGGGACCCAAGCCTGTTTGGTCTTGGGTCTTTGAACAGTTTGTTTCAAAGATTCAGATTTTTCACAAACATCATGATTTTTATCAACCTTTTTCTTTTCACACAAATCTTTCTCATTCTCAGATTTCAAATTTTGGTGTGAAGATGAAGCACCTTAGGATCCCTTTGGCGACCAAGATTGTTCAGATCTTTTCAAGATCCGGATCTGAGATTTTGGAGTCTCAGCCGGTTTCTTTACTTCATCCTTGAACGATATCTTCTTGGTTACCTTCTCTGATTTAACAGAGACAGGTCCAACTGTTGGTTTGACATTAGGTTTAACAGGAACCTTTTTGTTGTCAACAGTTGCATTCACCATTGGTTTCTTCAACGGTTTCTCGGTGGCTATCCGGTTGCGTCTATCATATGTCATCGGACGATTTTCCCTTCTTTTGAAATAATTGCTTTGGTTATAAAAAGGTGCTGGTTGAGGGACAAACCGTCTCTGTGGATAACAATGATTATCAACCGGACATTCATACTTTTGCTTCATCTCCACCTGTGCCTCTTGTGTCGTACATACGGGCAGTTGGCAAGTAAATGCCCCCTCTCCCCGCACTTAAAACACGCACGGTACTCTTCATAATTTTCCTTGATGTTCGACTTAGAATAACTGGCGATAGGATATTGATCATCCATACACCTTCTTCTTAAACTCTCAGGAGCGGGGTCCTTTGAGTAAGCCGGCTCAAGAAAACCATTTGACTTATCTATTGGTTTAACAAATTGTGTGACATTGACCTTTGGTTCTTTAGGAATATCCGAATGAATTTTCTTTAAGATTGCTGGAGGAATATTATTTGGTCGCTCATGTTTCGGGAACAAAATGGTACTTTCCTGCCAGATCTTTTCAATTTTTGAATAATTTGCAAATTGAATTGGATATTCTTCATCAGACATGATCTTATCGGATCCTTGCATCCGATAGAAAACTTTGACAGGTTTATCACACGATTCATTTTCTTTTTCATCTGACTTTTCAATTTTTCTCTCAATTTTCTTTTCAACTTTCTTCTCAACTTTCTTTTCAACATGCTTCACTGATTGATTCTTTCTGTGAGCGTTAGCCATGGGATGGACAATCTGAGATGGTGAAACAGGTTCAGTAGTGATGATGTGATTTTCATCAGGAATATCACTCACTTTTTCAACAACCGTCTCAGACTGTTCATCCTCTTCATCAGAATCATCAGCAGTAACTACACCCTCATTATTTCCCAGAACAGGTCTAACATCAGAATACGGGTTTCCCACACTGGATGTGTTTGAATTATTATCCGATGTAGAGTCAGATTTAACTGAGCTCTCCGGTCCTATTGAGTGCAAATTATGATTTTCAAACAACACCGTAGCTAGGACAGCTTTGTAGTTTGCACTACTAGGCTGTGAAGGCTCTTCTATAATGTGGTCAACAACATAAGTGATGTGCTTATAACTTTCAAGCTTTTTGTTAACTTTCTCTGCAAAGCACTTGATGGTGGCCATTTTCAATTTTGTGTTTTCTAAATCATTGATATAGTTATTTATGGTCATTTGTTTTAAAGACAATGTCTTTTTCAATTCGGAAACGTCTTTCTTATAACCATCAAGTACTCTGTTGAATTCTTTTGATTCTTTTTGATATGATTGACAGTTGATTTTTGCACTCTCAAGTTGAACCTTGAGTTATTATTCTCATCTGTCAATTTATCACAAGCTTTGCAATGTTTAACACAAGTTTAATTTGAATTAACAGAAGATTCAGTACTTACCTGTTAGGAGGTTCTGTCATGGCCATCAGTGCAATGTGTGCTTCCTTCCCAGCGAAAAACTTGGAGTAATCAATTCTGGTGCAAGCATCATCCACTATGCATGATTTTCGGGTCATTAAGAAGTCAGCTTCAGCAAGCAACTGGTCAATGTCATCATCCAGTGAGTTAATACTAGATTCAGAATCAGACTCACTCTCCTCATCAGAATAAGTAGAATCAAACTGCTCTGGAATATCAGCAACCGAATCTAAAATCATTCCAGACTTCTTTTCTTCTACATCAACATTCATCTCATCATTCAACTCTTCAATCTTCAACTCACTCATCTTCTCAGTCACAATCTCTTTTTCAACCTCCACCGGTTCATCCAAATTCATTTTCTGTGCCACACAAGCCACATTACCAGCTGTAATTTCTTCAACACCCAACTGCATACCGGTCCAATCAAAACCCCTCATCCTTCTGTATCACCAAAGCTTGATTTGGGTTCTCGGTTTGAGTTTGTGTGTTTAGTGTAGAAATGGGAATGATTGTTCGGTTTGAATTTTGTTGTGTTTGGTTTTGGTTTTGTGTTGTGGATTGTCCGGCATTATTATTTTGTTGGTTATTTTGACGGTTTTGATAGTTGTTGTGAGGTTGAAAGCTTGAAATGTTGGGACTTTGGTATGATACTTGATTTTGATTTTGGGTTTGTCGGTTTTGGTAAGTAGAGTTGAATGGATTTCTATTACCTTGTTGTGCTGGCTGTGTGCACTCTCTTTTGAAATGACATTTCTCACCACAGTTGAAACAAGTGACTTTGGCTTTGTTGAAGCCATAAGTGGTGTTAGGAGAAGTCGAAAGATCAGTTCTCCCGGTCTTTTGAATAAAATCAGTGGCTCTTCTCATGATACTTGCAAAGGCCCACTGAATGTCCATCAATTCCATTTCTTCCTTGTCAATCTGTGCATAGTCCTCATTGGTCAAGTTATTGTTCCCAATTTGACTAGCAACCAATCCATTGTATGATGCTACCATTGCTGAAACTAATGCTACATGTTGTTGGGCTATC
Source organism: Ambrosia trifida (assembly GCA_028751855.1). Lineage (NCBI taxonomy): Eukaryota > Viridiplantae > Streptophyta > Magnoliopsida > Asterales > Asteraceae > Ambrosia > Ambrosia trifida. Next base: position 150,107,062 of record CM054122.1, on the reverse strand, counting down.
TCAACAGTAACATTGTTTAGATTTGATGTCTCCAACACAATCGGGCTTTAGTTAATTTGCATCTGGTTCATTTGAGGATTGTATGGTTGTTGTTGTTGAGGTTGACTAGCAGAGTAACATGCTGCTTGTTGCATGGGTGAAAATAGTGGAATATAAGTAGTTGTTGTTGGATATGATGGTGAGGTATATGAAGATGTTTGAGCAAGGTAGTTGATTGGTGTTTTGGGTGGTTCAACAATGTTAGATACGAACGCGATGTGTGGAGCAACATTGGTAGTAGAACTGGAAGTAGAATGGGAAGTAGATGTACCACCAAGATACAATTCTAGATTCTGAGGAATTTGAGCCCTTTTTGCTTTCCTCTTTTCCTCCATCTCCTTGTTTTCCAGTTTCTGAATGAATTCATTTATCGTCCAATACCGGTATGCATCCTTCTCTTTTAACACCTTAATATGTTGGTTCCAATATGGTGGCAATGCATCGGCAAACTTGTCCACCAATTCAGACATAGGTATGCTAATCTCATAGCTTGAAAGCTCTGTGAGTAAGTGGCAATACCTTGGAACCAAATCTTTCAACGTCTCGTTACCCATGTAACTAAAATTCTCAAACTCTTTTCGAAGCTCTTCCATCCTTAGCTTCCTAGTCTTCTCATTTCCATCATGTCTGTTCCTCAACATGTCCCACAGCTGTTTAGAAGTTGTGCAAGAACCAAACTGATGAAGCAAATCAGTGTTGATAGCTTGAGACAATTGAGAAAACGCCTTCTTCTCAATAGCAAACTTTTTCTTTTCATCGTCTGCTAGATTTTCCAATGGAATAGGCTCTCCCGTGTTCTCCAAGATCGGAGCAACATAGCCTTTCGCAATCATCTACCACGCCTCAGTTCCCTCTAAACCCATACCCTCCAAATGGATCTTGAATTTGGTCTTCCACGTGTTGTAGTCGACCATCTCCATAAGCTTAGGTGGACGGTTTCCACTCCCCGAGGACAAGTCATGAATAAGAGTTGATATGGCATTAGTCGTCTGTGAGTGAACCACTGCTGCTGCTACACCCCAATAAAATCGGTTGCGGTTGTGGTTGTGCAACGTGTTGAGGAATAGTACTAGTCATCGCCATGTAATTGATAGGTTGTGATGGTTGACTAGACTTTTGGGCAGCAACCGACCAAGGATCCATGGTTGTCTGCTGTTGTGGTGTCGTTTTAGGTCTTGGTGTAATAGGAAAGTTCCACATCTTGATCTGAAAATGATTAAACACGAAAAGATTAGAAAAGTTTTAAACAGATTTCTCCTTCGTATGTGTCGAGTGGTCGAATGAGAGAAAATGTTCTCCTTCGACCGTTTGAAATGATACGAATGAGAGATATGACAGATACAAATCACTTTCGACCGTTTAACCCTCTTTCGACCGTTTGAGTTTCACCTTCGACCGTCCGAATGGTCGAATGAAACAAGTATGGTCGAATGTACACCAATACACTAACAAACTCTAGGTTCAACCACTTAAAACACCACCTTCGACCAAAAATCCTTTGGTTCGACCGTTTAACACACATGTTCGCCCATTCTCCCTAGGTTCGACCCTGCACTTTCAAAAACGGTTATTCTTTGAAAATCAGTTAATTTTGATCAAATTTTTCAAAAGGTTAAAGAATTTGATGATTCTAATCAGGTTTTGATTCGGATTTGATTTGGAACAAGTTTATCAAGGAGAATTATGCATTTTATCCATGAAAACAAGCTCTAATCAATCAATTTATCACCAATTCAGTTTTATCAATAAAAACAGAAAGTTTTTGATCAAAATAGGGTCCAAATCAGCTAGAAAATTATCAATTTGTGGTTGTTTGATCCATAATGGCTCTGATACAACTTTGTATGCGCTTAGGATCGTCAAATCTACAAAGATATTGATCTAACAAGTTTGATTCAGGTGCGGAATCCCTGAATCAATCACAAAATGATAATCAAACAATCAAAACACAGAAATCATCTTTCAAAGCTTTTTCTTATTCATAAATTGTGAGCGTTGGATTTTAGCTAAAACAGGATTATACGATCATACAAGTCACAAAACTAGGTGCGGAAACCCTAGATCTGAACAAATTGATAAAACACAAATCACGACACAATCAAGATCATTTTCAATATCATTTCATAGATTAACTTTCATTCAAAAAGCATTTACAATGAGTTTATGTTAATCTAGAACACACTAATAATCTCTCAAAAACACCTCTGAACCTGAACTGAACCTGGACACAAATGACAACTCTCTTACATTATCAAAAACACAAAAACTATATATAGGCACTGCACATTCGCCCGTTTCATCTGGTCGAATGTGAGTGTTTTCCACATTCGCCCACTTCAGGTGGTCGAATGTGTCTTCTATTCAGGTCCATTCTTCCTTCGTCCATCATCAGTCTTCCTTCGCCCGTTTATCAACTACCTTCGCCCATTCTTTTCTACATTCGCCCCATCTAATACACCTTCGGCCATCACTAACATGTGTTAATTATATATATCCAATCCTTAGTCGCAAAACGCATCAACATAAATAACTTGAATTACACGTTTTAATAATGTTTACAATCAAATCAGACGTGAAAATAAGTTGACACAAACACTAGGGAGAGACACAAAACAGGAGGGAATAAAATGACCAACCACTACATTCAAAAATGAGCTTAACCTATTTATAGGCCTGCACATTCCCCCATATTGCTTTGTCGAATGTGCAGGTTCGGCCAAACACCATGGTCGAACCAAGCTTTACATAAACATCTAAACTACCTTCGACCTCCTATCTCTCCTTCACACAATCAGAAAGTCTTCATTCGCCCATTTATCTTCCTTCGCCCATTCGATAGAACACAAAACATATGTTAATAGTAATCCAAAGCATTAGTCGCACAAAATGCATCTACAAACTCCCCCTTGACTATTGCTTGGATTGTTTATGCTCTTGGTCCATTATCTTGTTCATAAGCTTTATGCGCAGTTGTTTCTTTTGTTCTAAAGTCATCACCGGTTCAAATACTTGTTTCGGCTTTTTCTTCTTCATTTCAGGAACATCTTGAACCTTAACAAACTTGCCAAGCTTCTTATCGTAGTCACATCCGGCATTAATGTCATGAGCAAAGCACAGAAATACCACACGCTGGTATTTACTTGCTTGTTCAGCATCTTTCACATCACTGAATATCGGATTGTAATACAACATAATTAAATCCTCATGTGAACAATTCACCAATCACATAGGATCAAATATGTGTATTTTCTAGAAATTCTTGTCTCCATCTTTCAACACTATCACAGCCTCTGCAATCTTCCAATCATAATACCACCAGATAAAGTCTTTCGCAAAGTGTTGTGGAATCTGCAATAGCGGAATATGTTTCAACACTTTCGGTGGCTTGTACTTTAGAGTCACCTTGGGCAAACCGGTAATAGAATCAATGTCTTTCTTGTGAACAATCCGATTAGGATACTGAGGTGCAAAAAGATTCAACTTCGTCCTGCTTTCCCTCGCCATTTTATCAACAAAATAGGCAATGTGATCATTTGAAGACCCAGTCAAACGATGTCTACAAATATCACGAATAGCCCAGTATGGGAGAGTCTTCAAATCATGAAATCTATCAAAATAGAGTATCCCCTTCTCCCAGTTAACGGCAAAACACTTCAACTGCTTTATAAACTTCCAACCCAATGCTCTTCCTTTAAACATTTTGTTGTGAAGTTTATAGAAGCTCCCCTGAATCTCTGCTTTCGGACGATTGGCTTCTTTCTCTTTCAATTGCCTCAGTAACTCTTTCAAGCTGTCAGATTGTTCGATATTCGGGTTATCATGCCCTTTAAACACTTCTTCAACAAACTTATCACTCTTTTCTTTTGCAAGTTTCTCAGCTTCTTTCAATAGCTCATCAGTGAATGCAGCAAATCCAGAATCTTTATCTTTCTTGAAATATTCTGGATACTATTCACTGGTTATATCTTCAATTTCAATCTCCTCGAACGCAGGTACGTCACGATCATCAGAATGATTTCCAGCTTCCTTTTCAGGTAGATTAGGAATCTGGTTATCAGCCAATAGTTCTTCCAACGTTTTCCCAACCTGCTTCGCTAAGCCTTCTAAAATCTCCTTTGTCATTGCGGCAGAAACTTCACCATCTTCTAAAATAAATTATATCTTAAAGCATCTACAAAACCTCTTGCCGGTACTACTCTGAGCACTATACACGGTCGTGGCCCTATTAAAAATAAATTATATCTTAAAGCATATTCAAACGTAACTTCCAATAAACTATTTTTTTTCAAAGCCATCATATACGGCATTTACTTACGTATCAATAATTTGCCTTAACGGCTCCAAGACACTCCCCGGGCATAAAGAATCAAGATAGTAACAAGTGGCTCCTTTGATGTCAAGCACAGCCAACACCCAATGGTTTCTACAAAAAAACAAAAATGAAAATGCACTAAAATGAAAATGCACTAAGATGATCAGATCAGATGAGTATCATAGATGAAAATGCACTAAAATGAAAACGCACTAAGATGATCAGATAAGATCTATCATACCCGGGGTTGTAAGGAAATAAGATGATGTCCTTGCCATTTCTGTTTAATAAACGATCTACAACCACTCTACTTGCTTGCTCAATATTATGTTAGGATTTGGGTTTGCGGTCAGCCGGCGAGATTATAGCCGGGTTCGCAAAACAAATTCCATGATCGCGTTTTTGGCCACTCATTATTTGCGAATCCACTAACCTGTTAAACATACAAAAACAGAATCCATAAAATAAAATGTGTTTTACGAACGGTTATTTAGACTAAACTTAAACACTTACATAATATAAGAACTGATTACACCACCGCTCAGCTCATTCATTGTAAAAACGGCTTCAAAATCATCCCAATGTACAAACATGAAACTCTCATGCCCTTACATCCTCATCCAACGGCAGTCTCAAAGACTCCACATTTTTAAGTTGTCCATCAACTACGTGAGCAGCCATCAATAAAGTCCCACTTGTATCCATTCTAACCCTTTGATTCCTTTCTGCTCTAGTCATCCTTCTTTTTCCTACATTCTCAACAACTTGCATTTTGCCTTTTATTTGTTTCTTGCTTTCTCTTTTTTCATCTTCTATTTTGTATTCCTCATCAAGTTCTTTTTCATCTTCTTTTTTGTTTTCCACATCATCTTTCCTGGGCCGTTTCTTAATTTCTATTTCTTTTATCTTTTTTCTCAGTTGGTTTTTTCTTTGGTTTCGCCACCGCTTTTTCCTATAAATATATATAAATAACTTAGACATTGTGTATATATGTATTTAAAATAAGTAAATATTATTACCAAGTCAGAGCAACGAATGACAAGATCACTCGATCAACTTAGTACGTGCCCAACAACATCTGCAACCGCTCAATAAACTCCTCAACAAGTGGATTAGGTACTTCGGCTTCTGTTTGTAAAGCTATTTCAACTTTCAATTCAACATTCTCCTCTTTATATGTATCCTTCATTATGATTCCTTTGGCGACAATATTTGAAGGCACGTCAACCGGCCAGATAACACGCATTATCCTACATATATATATATATATATATATATATATATATATATATATATATAAAGAATTATTTCTTAGAAATAACATAGAAACTATTTAAAAAACACTTGTACATAGATACTTACAACTGATTCTTCAAATGAGTGGTCTTTAAAATCTTCATTGCCCCACATTTGGCAACTTCCGGCTTCAGACACATTATTCATACCCCTTCTCATTTTATCTAACTCTTCTTCAAGTTTATTGAACCGTTCTTCATACTTCTTCTTCTCATTCTCCATGTACTGTTTAACGGTCTTGGGTAGGTAAAAATACTGTTGTGGCCTTACAAATCTACCCATTCCACGCACATGCCCCGTTGTTCCTTAGTACCTAGGGCCTGTGTAAGCACATCATTTGTACTGCATGTGACCTCTCCAAAACCTTCATCATTTAGCATCTTGTCCTACAATGTGAAACCAATTCATGAAACATTTAGTAACAATATATACTAAGCTGATAAACTGATCTATTACCCTCAATTCAGCCAAGAACACATCAAATACTTCAAATTGAATGTGAGAAAAAACTTACAATTTTATCAACTACCACTTGGACATGTTTGTCGAAACCTCCTGATTTTCGCTCTCTTGCTTTTTTCCACAGCATTGCCCTATCAATCTCCTCTTCTGTCTTCCCAGTTTCTGCCATCTATATAATCAAGAATAACAAAAGTGAATTAACAAAAATTTCAACAAGTAAAGTATTCAATTAATTTAATTCATACCAGCTCAGCTTGAAGTCTGGGATATCCTTTTCGGCTCAAATGATGATTGTATATATTAAGTGCACGAACTTCCATAGCTTTTTTACCTTTCTCCTGGATTAGAAACACACACCATTACATGACCGATTTGACTTTGAAACAGTCAAACTGCATGACCCATTTGACTTTGAGACAGTCAAACTGCATGACCCATTTGACTTTGAGACAGTCAAACTGCATGACCCATTTGACTTTGAAACAATCAAACTTCATGACCCATTTGACGTTGAAACAGTCAAACTGCATGACCCATTTGACTTTGAAACAGTCAAATGGCATGACCCATTTGACTTTGAAACAGTCAAACTGCATAACCCAGTCAAACTGCATAAAGGTAACTAACTTTATGACTTTTCTATAGTAGAATTACGGGCTAATTGCATAAAAAGTTAACCAACTTTGTCATGAATTATATACCAGGTAACTAACTTATTGTAGGTCAGAAAAGCCATTTAAGACAATCACCTAGGATAACACGCTTTCGGGTGCCAAATCAGAAAAAAAAAGCAATCTTGTCAATCGAGTAAAATTAAATCTCATTTTTGTGTGTTAAAAGGTACCCGATGTCACTAATCTTGGTTTGAAACCATGACAAATAAAAAAGGTAGCTATTCTTGGAGGAGGTCTAATGGGGCCTGGAATAGCAAATACTTTAATTCTAAATGTGTATCAAGTTATCTTGAATGCAGTCAATCAAAAGTTCCTAGATGCTGGATTAGGCAGAGTCAAAGGTTTGGCCTTTTGCTATATCAATATATTTGTAGGTTGTTTGCATATTAACATATCTATTATCCTTGTACAGTCAATTTGACAATCAGCGTAAACAAAGGTAAGTTGACTCAAGAAATGTTTGAGAAAACTGTTCAAGTTCATTTAATATCCTTGATTTTAATATATGTATGTTCAGCAGCGCAGGCTGCTGCGACTACACAGATTAGATCTATATTTTGCAAGCCTAAACTTTAGCAGATTAGATCTATATATCTCTGTTTAGACTGCACAGCAGCGCAGGCTGTGACTGCACCATACAACTTAGCAATTGGCGCATAGCCGCCGCCTATGCAAATCATACACACAGAAGCAGAAACTATATTATAGTTCTAATAAATAAAAATCTAAAATCACAAAGACATGTAACAAACTTGCCATGTTTTTGTAGTTCTTTGCGACACAAATACTTTCCATTTGCTTTTTCTCAAAGACAGACGGTCTGGAGGAGGATTGAGTAGATTATTCTTCAGCTCAGGGTCATCTTTTTGTACCTCAAGATGATCCTTATACAAAGTATGTTTGAAATTTCTCCACTTGGACCCAATTGATTGTAAAGTTTGAATCCGGCTCTTTGGGTCAACATCATAATTTCCCTGAAACATAAAGCGTAAACAATATTATTTTCAATAGAAAAAAAAATTATTTTCAACAAAAACATAAGATAATTAAATTGAAGTTAAGATTATATGTTACACTTACCAAAACGTACTGCCATATTTCTTCCTTGGTATCAGCACTAACGTCGTTCCAACTCTCATAAGTTATAGGAATCATAGATCTTGCAACCACTCCCTCAAAAGTAGAAAGTTTTGTTGACGTTTCTCCAATTGGGACACCTCTGGAATCGTAAGTAGTAACTGGAGGTTTCCCTTTATGATTTGTTTTCTTTCTCTTCATCCATGTCGGACCTCTTTGTGATCTCTCATCTCCTTCATCGTGATCCAAACCAGAATTCGGTTCCATGTCAGAAAAAAATCTCCTGTTTCAACATTATCAGAAAATAAATTAAGTAATAAAAAACAAATTCCATGTAGTTTGTTATCTTCAACATGATCAGAATTAAAGACATACAAGAATATAAAAAAAACACAACATGATCAGAAAACAAATTAAGTAATAATACACAACTTTCATCATCAAGGTCTACTAAAAATACAAAAACTAAAGTTTAAATTAATATGCCCTCTCCATCCGTACGCCTACACGAAAAATCATCATCAAGGTCTATAAGGCGGAGTCTTGTGTAACATCACGAGCAACATCAAATTCCAACATATCCTCAATTTCATCACTTGCGCCATACTTGTACATCTTATGTGGTGTGAAGCCAACAACACACAAATTATCATCTTGTTGATCTTGAACATAAAAAACTTGTCTGGCTTGACTAGCTAATATGAAGCGTTCAGAATGGTGACCAAGCCTGTTGAAGTTTACCACGGTGAATCCAAAATCATCCTTTTTTACTCCACAACTATCAGCCCAATCACACATGAAAACAGGAACGGTAAACATGCGATTTTCAAGATCCCATATCTCCTTTATACGGCCAAAGTAAGTAACAGTGCCATACACGAGACTGATGTCTTTTGCACTAGCAATCTGCATAGCATGTGCAACTAGAGATACTCCACTACATTGAGTTGTTTTATATTTGTCTCGAGTTGTTGAATGGAACTGATACTCATTTATGGCAAAAGCGCTATATTTATTAACAACAAAAGTAGGCCCTTTGGCCAACAACGAACATTGTCACAGATATTTTCTCCGCTAGCCAAACGTTTTTCAACCTATTAGAAAAAGAATTAATGTAAAATGTTACTAAAAATAATATGGTAATTCTAACAAACTTCTTTTAAAAAATAGACCTCGTTCTTAAGCCAGCTAATAAATGTTCGACTGTGTTGGTTTTGCAACCATGTACTATTTCGAGAGGCGCGAGGGTTGAGATCCTTCAATTCCAACATATGCTGCCTGAAGTATATATTGTAGATGTTAGTAGAAGCTTTATGTATTACATACAATATAGAAAGTATATAGTTTTATGCGATTCTCACTCTATATAAGGCTCCACAAAAGCGTTGTTTCTTAATACATAAAGATGAGCTTGATCACGTAACTGAGCATCCACAACTTCCCTTGTAGCCCCGATAAAGGCCTACCTGTGCGGATTGTTTCATCAACACGTTCATAAGGATTGCCAGTTGATTACATGTTTTTTAATTAACCCGAGCAAAATTCTAAGGCTTCCTTTGCCACATAACATTCTGCAATGCAACCCTCGGGTCGATAATGATTTCGTACATACCCTTTAAGTGTTTTCATGTATCTCTCAAATGGGTACATCCACCTAAAATGAATCGGGCCACATAACCTCACTTCTCTAACTAAATGCACCATCAAGTGAATCATGACATCAAAGAACGAAGGAGGAAAATACTTCTCTAACAAACACAAAGTTAATACGATGTCACTTTGCAGCTTGCTTAGCTTGCTAAAATCGACAACTTTACTACACATCTTATTGAAAAAATGACACAAGCTTATGATTGCTTTCCTCACTTTCTCGTGTAACACCCCCTTGATTGCAAAAGGAAGAAGTTGTTGCATCACTACATGACAGTCATTAGACTTCAAATCATTCATCTTGGAAACATCATCGGACACGAGATTCTTAAAATTGGAAGAATACCCGTCAGGTACTTTTATGTTAGACAATGTATTATAAAATAGATGTTTCTCCGTGGTATTCAACGTGTAGCATGCAGGAGGAAGCAAAAGGCGTTTCCCTTTTTGTTGAGGTTGTAGTTCAGGCTTAATACCTAAATCCTCAAGATGTTGTCGTGCATTTAACCCATCCTTCGTCTTGTGAGGCAAATTCAACAATTTCCCATAAACACTCTCACACACATTTTTTTCTATGTGCATAACATCTAATTGATGACGAACAAGCAACTTCTTCCAATATTCAAGTTCATAAAAAAATGATTTTTTATGCCAAAATTTAGCTCTCTCATCAATACTATCTTTTTCCTTCTTTGACGTTTTCTTCTCCGGTGTTTCCATCTTTGACTTTTCCATCTTTGACTTTCTTTTCTTTGACTTTCTTATCTTTAACTTTACCTTCTTTGACTTTTTTTTCTTACCCCATATAGTCTTAAACCCCGCCAGGCGGTTGAAAATTTCTTCACTTGATAATGGTTTTTTTATAGCCTCATTCTCTTGTAGATTATTGAAATCTTTTTTCCTTTTACGGAAAGGATGATTAATCGGCAGAAATCTTCTATGCCCGAGAAAACATACCTTTTTCGACTTTGGAAACCATTGTGAACATGTATTCTCTGAACATATTGGACAAGCATAATAACATTTGGTAACACACCCTGAAAGATTACCATATACGGGAAAGTCATTTATAGTCCAAAGTAATACTGCTCTTAGATTGAAGTATTCCTTGTTGTAGGCATCTAATGTCTCAACGCCAGTTTCCCACAAGATTTTTAGATCTTCTATCAATGGTGCCAAGTAGACATCAATATTGTTACCAGGTTTGCTTGGCCCTGATATCAATAAGGTCAACATCATGAATCTTCTTGACATGCCCAAATGAGAAGGTAGATTATAGGTTATTAGGATAACCGGCCAACAACTATATTTGGAACTTAATGACTTGTGAGGATTGATACCATCAGCCGATAAGGCTAATCTAAGATTTCGATTCTCTTTTCCGAATTCTTTCCACGTGTGGTCAACAAGCTTCAAAGAGGGAGAATCGCGAGGATGGGTTAGCTTACCATTATTGGCCCTACCTTGTGCATGCCAAGTTAAGTCATGTGCAATTTTTGGTGAGGAAAACATTCTTTTAAATCTAGGAATTGGAGGAAAGTACCACAAAACTTTTGAAGGCACGTTTTTTGTATTTTTCTTCCAACGAGATGTGCCACAAGTTGGACACTTAGAAGCATCCTTGTGATCTTTCCAGAATAGAATACAATCGTTTTCACATGCATGAATCTTTTCATATTATAGACCTACTACTTTTAGCAACTTCTTGGCCTCATATATCGAGCTAGGAATTGTATTGTTGGATGGTAAGATATCTTTTAGGACACCCAACAAAGCATAAAAACTAGCATCGACCAGCCAAATTGACCCTTTAAATGTTGGAATTTCAATAAACCACTAAGTGCATTATGCTTTGACCCTAGGTAAAGTGGCTTATCACATTCTTCAAGAAGTAATTTCAGTGATTTGGGTTCTTCCTCTACATACGTGAAGGCATCATGTAGCATTTCCTTTGTATGATCAAAGTTATCAGGTCTACATTTATTAGGGAAGCTAGAATCACGGTTGGGAAGTGATTCTCCGTGGAAAGACCAAACCTTATAATTTTCGTGGAAACCGCGGGCAAACAAATGATAACGCACATTAACAATTGATTTGTAACGAAAATTGATACAATCCACACAAGGACATGGAATAACATCCGATTTTGGATAATTAGATTGTGCAAACTCTAAAAAAGCCTTTATTCCTTCTTCATATTCATTTGATAATCTATGAGACGAAATCCATGATTTATCCATGACCTTTTGTTAGTAGATCTAGACCAACATAAATAAAGGATAAATAAAACATAATAAAATAGTAAAATAGAAACATGCACTTTTATATTGGAAGTCAAACACATAACTAAAAAACAATACATAATAAGATAAAACATTGCTTTTCACTTCTAAATAGAAAAAAAAAACCTTACAAAATCTAATAAGTGGGGAACACAAGGGACCATATAATTAAAAAACAATAAACAAAACTAAGATCTTATCGTGCACAATATTTATCAGTTTCATCAGTTTTACACAAACAAGTAGATTTTTAGCCACATAATTAAAAAACAACAAACAAAACTAAGATCTTAAAAAGCTTATTTTTTCTTTTGTATCTTCTATCATATGCATTCAATACACGACAATTGAAGTGAAGTGATGAGCTATGGTTCGATTGAACTTACTAAAATGAGGAGCTAGGTTCGATTGCTGAAGTGAGGAGCTAGGGTTCGATTGCTTGTTACTGAAGTGGGCCTGACATTGTAAATGATGGCTGCTTAGTATCACATTTCAACAATAAACCATAATAACTAAAAAACAATACATAATAAGATAAACCCTAACCTGATTAGTATCACATTTCAACAATAAACCATAATAACTAAAAAACAATACATAATAAGATAAACCCTAACCTGATTAGTATCACATTTCGATTGCTTCTGAAGTTGAAGACGCGATAGTGTTGCGAGCTTGAAGATGCGATAGTGTTACGATGCTTCAGAAGTTTGATTATGAAGAGCGTTACGATCTGCAGAGGCTTCAGAAGATGGTTATGATCTGCAGGGGCTTCTGAAGAGGGTTATGAGCGATGGGTTTTTTTAGCAGAGAGGGTTGGGTTTTTTTTTTTTTGCAGAGAGGGTTGGGTGTGTAATATAATTTTGTGTGTTAACGTTTGCACAATAATAGAGGAAGAGAGAGAGGGCGTGAGTGGAGGGAAATGAAAAATGTGAAATATTTGACACCAAACATGACACTCATTTCTTAAAGTGTCATGTTTTTTAAAATCTTGACATTAGATTGTTGACACGCAAAAAAGAGTGTCATTGTTTGACCATTTTTTTAAAAGACGACGATTTTTTAATGACACGCACTTTTGCGTGTCATGAATTCTCGCGTTTCATTAAATGTGTGTCAAGATAGGGGTATTTTTCTAGTAGTGCCAGCATCTTCAGCATCCGAGGTGAAGAAGAGGCATGCTGTTGATTTCACGGAGAAGGTGCAGAAAGACATTAATGCTAGCATGCGTGCGATCCTGATCGACTGGCTTGTGGATATTGCTGAGGAGTATAGGCTTGTGCCCGACACATTGTACTTGGCCATTAACTACATTGATCGATATGTTTCAGGCAACTTAATGGATCATCAACGACTGCAGTTGCTCGGTGTTGCTTGCATGATGATTGCTTCGTAAGCGCCTTATTTTTTCAAATTTCTGAAGTTATTTGTATAACTTTTTTTTATAAAAAAAATTATGAAATAATTTGAATAAATTGACAACTTTCTGGCATGCCCATGCCAAGGGTGTGGGCACGCCCGTGCTCATCAGTACTTCTACCAGTCTTGTCAGTCTTGGTCAGTTTAAGCCTTGGGGAACACGTTTCAGTAAAGCACGACCGTGCCAATTTTCAGACTCTGAATTTGGCCTCTGCTGACTTGGAAATGTTGACTTGTTGACCCAGAATAGTTGCACGGCCGTGCACTGTTAGAGCGCGACCGTGCCGTATCTGAATCTTCTCCGAAAATCTTCAATTCCTTGTCTTTCGTGTTGCTTTCCTGCCTTGGGCTCCAAAACTTGCATGTGGGAGACAAGGTTGTTGTACCATATTCCCTTTTGTCCTCTAGAAGCTTGTTCTCCACTCAAAACGTGCATTTTCTCTTCCTTTTTTCTTTTTCCTTCTAAGAACCTGCATTTATCTCAAAGGAACGATTTAATATTGTTTTATAAAAGATAAAGCATAAAAAGGTACAAAAAGGGAGATAATTAAGTATGTTAAACATGTTAATTTCTCGGCACATCATAATACCTCACACTTAAGTGTTTGCTTGTCCTCAAGCAAACCAAACCTTAGGCAATTTTTATAGGATAAAAATTGTAAGTTTAACTCGATGTGCCGAGCTCAATTTACCTCCTAAGAGTCTAACTTAATAAACTTTTGGGATTTTGGGCATGGCTTTCGGTGAGACTTATTACAACATTTCCTAAGGTATCCCTTTTCCCTTTTTCCTCACATCTCCCATTCACTCGGTTTTTATTTGGGGTGAACACTCAAATTCTACCCGATGGACGACTCGAATCATAGGCTTGTATGCAAATCGCAACTCCACCACTTTTAGTGAGGCGAAACGTGTGAATCAAAAGGACTTTTAAAGGTTATTTTAGTGAGATAATGGAAAATAGGGTAGGAAGGGAGTCTACCACCATGACTAACCTCGGGTTTGGTTCTTGAGGTGTTTGTTGGAATCTCGCGTATCTTCTTAAGTTGGCTTTGCTATTCTCTCCTTGGACTTTGCAGCTCGACTGTGGCCTTTGATTGTGAATCGTTCGGCGCGAGGGCCGCCTGATAGCCTCCACGAGGTTGGGTCGATCACTTGGTCTTTCTAGAAAGTTTCGCAAAACTTTTCTTTTGAAGTTCTCTTGATTCCTTTATTCTTGCAACATCTTTATTCACACACTTTTTTTTTTATTTTTTATTTTTTTTACAAAACACAAATTTCACATGATGGTTTCTCGATGATAACTAACACTTGGTACGCTCTTTTAATGGCTTTCTTTTGTAGCTTCTTCACGATCTCGATTCTTGATTTTTGCTTCTTGATTCTTGATGTGCGGCTTTTGCTTCAAAGTCCCAAAATTGCCAAAGAGTTTCCTCAACACCTAAACACCTCCCTAATTTCGTCATGGCAGGGGCTAAATGAACGTAAGGAAATGAAAAGGCTAAGGCTAAAAAATGAGTGGCTATGTGTGGGAAAAATATATGGAAGTCAATGATAACGGAATGGGTAAATCTTGTAGCTCACAAGTCACACAAGTTCTAATCGTGTCATGCCAACATGGAATATCTCTCAAAACAAATGAACAAGCATGAATAAAATATATATATGATAGTGGGCTCTATAAGGCTCAATAATACTCACATGTAGGGTTACGAGTTATTTAAGGAACCGGGAACACCTTAAGCTGTTCTTTGGACTACCAAAAACCTCCTAATTTCCCGCAAAATTGTTGGGCGGACTCAAAGGGTTTGAAAATATTTTTGTTTCCAAAAACTCTTTTAAAAACATTACCTTTTTAGTTACGGTTTGCTGATTTTACGAGGTGGTAAAATTTATAAAATTTTACCACCTCACACTTAATTCTTTAGCATATTTTAGAATTATAGATTCTATGATATATTATATGCTTAAAGATAAGGTCTTTTTTAAACGTCCTTTTTATAACCAACACTTTTTCGAAAGAAGTGTCAAGACTCGGTAAAAAGGGTAAATTAAGAAAAACCTTTTTATTAAAACACTTATCTAAGTTTTAAATTTATAAAAATAAAACGATAGCTGCTGACTACTTTAAACCCACACGATAGGCAAGTGGACCTATCGAGCGTAGTATAGTCTATAGCAAGTACCGAGTATCGAACCCAAAGACACGACTTCCCTTACTCAGCCCTAAGTTGTTTTAATATAAATATAAATAAAGATAAAATAAAGAAAGAAAGCAAGGGAGATCAGAATAAAAATCAATACCAAACAAAGTGCTGCTTCGGGATCCAACTTAATCTTGGGACAAATTAATAGTGGTTATTTAATTAAGTGGTGTGAACAAGTGCGCAATTTTACTGAACTTGGAGTTGCTACAACATTCTCCGTTAGTGTTTGTTATCGCAATACGAACTGTGTTCTTATTTGGAAAATGAGGGTCTACCTGGTCTGGTAAGCTCACCTCTCGACTATGACAACTAGATGACTCAAGACTGTATGCATCCAACCCTGAATAACCCAACTCCCAAAGCCGCAATAATGACATCATATACTCAAAAGTCTCTATGGACAACTTTTCAGTGGCCGGATCATGACCGAACAAGAAGCCACTTGATGTCATAAAGGAGTCATGACTTTTCCCGCACACGTTCATCCTTTACTTGACCCAAATAACTATTTTAATAAGTGAGTAGTCTATCAGTAACTGTGCGGCAGTATAAAGACGAGAGAAAATAAAGATCATTCTCTCTCAATTCCGGTTTATCAAATCTTAGCTTGCGCCAAAGCTATCACATAGACAATGAAGCTAAGTCGCACAACTAAGACCCGACTTATCGCTAGGACCAAGTATAAAGAACGTACCGACCCTAAGAGAGATCTTGATAAGTCGTGAGTTTAAAATTCACAAGTGCATGGGTTGTTACACACCATGGGTACACTCATGAATCCTTCTCACTTATGGGTTTAAAGTTCACAAGTGCATGGGTTTTTACACACCATGGGTACACTGATGAGTCCTTCCCATTTCTTATCAAGACACCCACAAAACCAATGACTAGTTAATTAGTTATTTAGTTAACCAAACAAGACTCTAAGTAAAAGAATTTAACAAGAACACAACACCACTAATTAAATAAAAACTACTATATAATTCATACCAAGATAAGTCTTCACCCTAGCAACACTCAAGTAATCTAGCCCAACATTGGCTCTACAACAATCACACAATCAATGGTGGAATACATGGTGGGTGAGTGTGATGTGGATTAAAGAGGGTGGTTTGGATGATTTTTAGTGAACTCTCTCTCTCTACTCTCAATCTTCAAGCCTTTATGGAGTGATCCAAAGCTCCAAAAGTGACTTGCAAGACCCTTAAGGTGGCTGGAGAGTGTGTGAACTCTAGAGGAATGGATGGGGGAAGGGATGGTTCAAAATGAGGGGTGGAGGCCTCTATTTATAGGCAAAATAGCTTCAGCACGCCATTGACAACTTTCTGGCACGCCCATGCTCGACAACGCGTACTGCTGCAGAGTCCTTTTTGCAGAATTGTCCCATGAGGTGGTCCCATGCCAAGGGTGTGGGCACGCCCGTGCTCATCAGCACTTCTAACAGTCTTGTCAGTCTTGGTCGGTTTAAGCCTTGGGGAACACGTTTCAGTAAAGCACGATCGTGCCAATGAGTGGGGCACTCCCGTGCACATCTTCAGACTCTGAATTTGGCCTCTGCTAACTTGGAAATGTTGACTTGTTGACCCGGAACAGTTGCACGGCCGTGCACTGTCAGAGCGCGACCGTGCTGTATCTGAATCTTCTCTGAAAGTCTTCAATTCCTTGTCTTTCGTGTTGCTTTCCTGCCTTGGGCTCCAAAACTTGCAAGTGGGAGACAAGGTTGTTGTACCATATGCTCTTTTGTCCCCAAGAAGCTTGTTCTCCACTCAAAACGTGCCTTTTCTCTTCCTTTTTGCTTTTTCCTTCTAAGAACCTGCATTTATCTCAAAGGAATGATTGAAAGGGGCAATTACATATATCCCCTCCAAACTTCATAAATTACATATATACCCAAGTCAAAATTTTATTTACATATTTCCCCTTTCCAAACATTATAAATTACACTCGTTTATAACACTCGTTTCGGTGAAATCAAGTTGTAGGATGCATGGAAACATTTTACATGTTACATGTTCTTAGTGTTCATAACTTACTAAGTTGGAAAGATTGTATGGGATATAAATTGTAGGATGCAAAGAATATGTTGTATGACTTGTCGTGAATATAGTTTATTAAAAGAACTGGGGTAAAATAGTTATTCTCCTTTGCATTTTTAATAGAATGGGTACAAAAAGGGAGATGATTAAGTATTTAAATCATATTAATTTCTCGGCACATCACCAACATTAATATGACATATTGTTCAGTTGGGTTTCATATCAAAACCAAAGACATTAAGGACCAATTTGATCGCTTGAGCATCCACCGTAAACATGTGATCCATTGACTCGGAAGCGACACCTCATCTATTATACCTTCTCCGACCGCGTATATGGCTATCCCCCTTCTTGCGAGATAATGCTTGACCCACATCCAAATATCCGGAATCTCTGACAACCTTTGGTTACCTTTTTTCAAATTAAAAAAGAAGCTCATTATTTTTACTTTTATACGAATTTGAAAACCTCATTTGGCAACAACATTATGTACCAAATCAATAAATATACAAGTTGTAACGAAGCTATCTATATAATAATAATACTAATAATAATAATAATAATAATAATAATAATAATAATAATAATAATATAATAATAATAAATTTGTAACCTCGGGTCGAATGGAGGCCTTAGAGAAGGCCTGTAGGATCCAACTCCATATATGGAGCTCCGAAAAATCTATATTTTCTTTTATTTATTTATTTCAATCACCACAACATAACTCTCATTTTCTTCCTAAGAAATCTTTCAATCTTCCTTCTTCATCTTGCATCATTTGTTGATTCTCCACAACCGATTCAAGGTAATCATCTATCATACTCTTCTAATGTTGATTCCTATTAATTTTAATACGAATTTCAGTTTACCATAATAACTCTCATTTTTTTTCAAAATTATGTTTAATATTATTGTAATAATTGACTGAATTTAATGTCATTGAATCTGAATGATTGTTATTTATTTACATTAATAATAATTGACCGAATTTAGTGTCACTGAATCTGAAATTTCAATCTGAATGATTGTTATTTATTTACATTAATAATAATTGACCAAATTTAATGTTATTTATTACTATTTTTTTTATTTTTAATCTCATTAATTTATATTAATATTAATACGAATTTCAGTTTACCATAATAATTTATGCTGATTTAGAAAAGTCACCAACTCAAGTTATATGAATTCAAATTTCAAAAATTAAACTATATGCCATATGAAAAAATATTTTATATACTCGTATATTTGTAAGTATACGACATCACTCTACATATATATACACAAAGCCATCTGATTTATATTATCAGTGTATTTAAATTTCATTGATGTTACATACACGTATGTTAATTTGTATAAATCATTCTTGAGTAATAATACATAAACATATATTTAACATACTCACCTTTTAAAAAACCAAAATCATAACTAATGTATAGGTTGAGGTCCAGGATTTAGGGGAAGATGAGATGTGGGTGTGGTTGTGGGAGGAATGTAGAAAAGGTGTAGATTACTTAAACCTCTGTCACAATCGGGATTTAAAACAGAAATCAAGGGTTAGATGGGCCATAGATGGGCATGAAAATTCAGCCTTTTTTCATGGGGTTGTTAATGGGAGAAAAGCGGCTAATGCGATACTGGGGTTAATGGTCAACAGCTCCTGGGTTTCGAAGCCTTCCTTGGTTAAAAAGGAGGTGTTTAGGCATTTTAGAAGTCGTTTTGCAGATGAGTTAAATAAAAGACCAGATATAAATTGTGATAATTTGAAAAGGCTTCAAGGTAATAGTGGTGAAGAGCTAATAGCTAGATTCTCGAGAGAAGAGATCAAGGATGTGTTAGTGCATGATGTCCATAGGCTAGTATATATGTTGTTTGGACGTGTTTCGGGGTGTTTGGAGGTGTTTATAAGCGTTTTCGTAGTGTTTGGGTGCTGACAGGTGATTAGGATAATGTTCAGGTGATTGGCAGGTATTCGTGTTACTATTCACACGAATAGGCTGCTAATCGCTAGTGTTTTCATGCGATCGAGGCTCAATCGCTAGTACTGCGTGTGGTATAGCCTCCTAATCGCCTGACCTGTTCTATAGGTGTACATGAGGTATAAATAGGCCCAATCATTGCCCTAATCATTAGTTCTTGCCACACACACTCTCCAAACACCTCCCATGGTCTGTGAAGTCTGATTTGATCATGGTAAACACTTGAGCTCTGTTTTAATGATAAATCTTTAATCTTTTGACCCATTTGTGCGTGTTAATTACTCGCATATCATTGTTTCTTGGTTGTTTTTGTTATTAGAACATATTTAGAGGATTCCGGACTCTGAATATAAACCTCGTGATTGTCGGTTGACCCGTTCGTCGATCCTACAAGTGGTATCAGAGCCAAGGCTTTTATCACGAGCGTTTTGATAACAAAAACGAGTGAAAACAGGTGGGTTTTAGTGTGAAAGTTGTGATTTTTATTCAAAAACCTGTTTGAACCTTGAAACTTTCAGTTTTTCATAAAAAAACCCATATTTTCAAATTCTTAGTGTGTTTTTATGGATGAAAACGTGTGTTTTTTATTAGGTTTTGTTCTAAAACTTTTTTGGAAACTTTTCTAATCATTTGG
This sequence comes from Ambrosia trifida, assembly GCA_028751855.1. Taxonomy (NCBI): domain Eukaryota; kingdom Viridiplantae; phylum Streptophyta; class Magnoliopsida; order Asterales; family Asteraceae; genus Ambrosia; species Ambrosia trifida. Next base: position 150,086,995 of record CM054122.1, on the reverse strand, counting down.
GGATTAAACACATTGTTTTGGATTAGATTTTGAAGCAAAAATGGTAGTTTTTGAGCAAAAGTGAGGTTGCAGATTAGATCAGGCGATTACGAATCCCTAACCACATGAACTTATTGCATGAATAGCCTAATCGCCCATATACCACACAATTACTCCTAATCGCCTACAATTGCATGTGGCGTAGCTCCTAATCACGTGTTGAATCCTAATCACCCGCAAACTCATAATCGCTCAACTGTTCACTAGCAATTACGCGTAATCACGTGTAACAACTAGCAATTAGGATTCAAATCACGTGTAAGCTAGCAATTACCCTCCCTAATCGCCTATAAGCTTCAGAAAGTGAAAATTTGACTAAGTATCGGACTTTTAACGAACTTAAAGATATGGCGAACCCGTGGGGACATCTGAATCAACCAAGGCAACAATATAATCAACAAATGAACAATCAAGAAAACGTACCCATGAACCCTTGGCAGTTTTCAGCCGAGCGCAATGTGCAACGGATGCAACAAGCGCAAATGCAAGCGAATGTTGCCGGAACCAATCCGTGGGCGCTAGCGGCTCAGCAGCAGGCAATGAATACGAATCCGTGGGCACTCGCGGCTGTTGCGAATCAACAGACAAATCATCTGTCCTCCGTTCTCTTAAGTGACTTAGAGACTGGTAGTTCGAATAGGGCACCAAAACTGCAGTACATGTCCGACTACTACGGATGGAAGGGTAGATTTCAGACTTATGTTGAGGGAATCGATGGTCTCGTATGGTCTGCAATTGAGACTGGGTACAGTAGGCCGATGGTTGAGAATTCAAATACTCCGATTTCATCGGAAGATATGACTGAAGATCATAGGAAGAAGTACAACTACGAAAAGAAGGCGATGGCAGCGTTGAAACAAGCACTTCCCAAAGACATACTTCATCAATTCGCACAATGCACTACTTCACAGATGCTTTGGTTAGCGCTTGCTGAACAGAACGAGGGAAAGCTGAAGACTCGAAAATTCAAAATGGATCAACTCAAAAAGAAGTTCGAGAACTTCAATGATATTGGGAACGAATCGCTGAGAGACATGACTGCGAGATACTACCACTTGATGTCCAAAATGTACCAGTACGGGGTCGTATACACATCTGCAGAACTTGTAGAAAGATTTGTAGATGCGCTACCTCCTCACTCGCATCAATGGCTGGACATCCTGAAATCAAACAATGCATATCAGACACTCTCCATCAATGGGTTCATAACACAGCTGGAGAATAAGGAGATAGAAATGATCAGAAGGGCAAACAAGGCGCTCATTCTTCAGAATCCTAGCATCTACTACGGGAACATTCCTCAGGATGCCATTGTGGGTGGATCCAAACCATAGACTACTTTTGTGGTTAACCCAGATCCAGTTTATGCATTTGACAACTATGGTCCCCAACTAATGTTCCTCCACCAGTCTATCCTTTCGGTCAAGGAAATCCGTATCCTTTGAATTATAATACTAACCAATTTGGTGTTAATCCTTTTTCTCACCTTGCAGCACCAGCTCAGGCAACTTCAAACTTTGGTGGACCTTCTTCATCAGGGTTTGGTGGTGCTCCATCTACAGGTTATAGTGGATATGGAGGTGCTTCGACTTCAAGTCATGGTGGCTATCGGACCAATCCAGTCGCAGAGCAGCTGAACACAGCATGTTTTGAGAAGGTAACTGTAGAGTTAGCCCAAGAACACATGGCTCTACTGTCAACCTTGGTTAACTCCTACAGTGGATTGGTTGCAGGACAGATCGGGAATCCTCATCTCACACAAGAGGATTACGCGCAGATCGATAAAGATGACATGGATCTGATAGACATCCAGTGGCACATCGCGAGTGTTGTAAGAAGGGCATAGGGGTACATGGATAGAACGGGAAGGAGAGATGTGCTGATCAACAACAACACTAATTTTGGGTTTGATAAAACTAAGGTCACGTGCTACAACTGTGGCACCAAAGGACATTTTGCAAGAGAATGTGACCGGCCTAAGCAACAGGGAAATCAGAATCCCTTCAACAACAGCAGAGGCAATCATAATCGGAGGCAACAAGCTCAGACACAACCTAACCCAAATACTGAACGAGCTTTTGTCCCATTGAACAATCAAAACCAGAAGCCTCCTGCAAACAACAATCAAGGACAACCCTGGTAATTCAAGCTGATGATGGGTTCAACTGGAATCATCTAATCACTGGAGAAGAAGCTCCACAGGGTGGTGCAGCATGCTTTGCCCAACAGACTTCTACTTCTGGTGCACTAGCTGAAGTTGAAGAATGCTCAAGTCAGTCTGAAGCTAGTATTCCTGAATTTGAAGCGTCTGACTGTGACTCTGAGTGTGATTCTGATGTCGGGAAAGATTTGGAAGAGTTGTTAGCTGAAGCAGACGCGTTGATTAGTAAAAGATCGTTTCTTGTGGATGCTGACTGTACAAAGAACAACCTTGGAAAATTCTTTGGAGCTAAGAAGAATGTAGCACATTATGCTTTGATGGCTATAACAGAATCTTCAAACAAGGTAAGTTCTTCTTCCAGTTCTAAAATAGAGTGTGTAGAATGTGGCAAGCTGAAGTACAGAATTGATGTCTTAACAGACGAAATTCTGAACTTCAAAGCTGACTTAAGTCAATGCCAATAGAGCAATGATGTTTTGAGAGCTAATGAAAAGGCGATCAAAATCACCATTGAGACTCTGAAGAAAGATACTCCTGAGTGTGCTCAGCTAAAATTCAGAATCAAAGAATTGACTGAAGAGAATCTGAATCTAAAAGCTGATGTAGGTCCTTTACAAAGGTCAATTGATTCCTTAAGGCAAAAAGAGAAAAGTTTTCTAAGTACGGCTGAAAACTACAAGAAGGATATTTCTGAATTGTCAAAAACTCTTGCAAACAAGCAAATTGCTATAAATAATTATATAAATGAGTTAGAAGACACAAAGAAACACTTGGCCATTGTAAACTGTGACTATGAGAAGATCAAGAAGAAACTTGAAAGTTACCTAAACTGCAAGTATGTTCTTGATCATATCAATGAACACTCAGAGAAAGAAAGCAATTCCACCAGTCCTAAATATTCTCAATGTCCACCTCCGGTGAGATTCGAAAATCACAATTTTGATTTCTTACCGAAGGAGGAGCTTGTGGACGTGGCAGCAGCAGCAAAAGCAGCAGAGGCGGCCAAAGCAACAGAAGCAACTAAACCTGCTGAAGTTACTAAGGCTGCCTCAACTGCTGAAGCTGTCAAAATTGGTGAGAAAGCTGATGATATCAGTGTTTATGACAAAGACTCGTCGGATGATGAGCTTGATGAACCTCTTAGGTATGCACCGGTCAAGGTTCAAAATATTCCTCCTGAAAACCACATCATTACCACTAAAACCTTAAGTGAACTTGAACCGAAAGTGCAAACCGAGGATGGCAGAAGGATTAAAGTGTTTTATAAACTAAAGGGGTCTGAAAAGGTATATGCTGATGAGGAAGTCCCTCTCAGATGTATCGCCCCTGGTCTAATTTCTAAAATCTAGCAAGAATCTATCATTACCATTGAAAAAGAAACTTGGAATAAGAAAAAGGGTAAGGGTATAAGGACCAGGGTAATCAGTCAAATGAATACAACAAGAAAAATCAAAAGAAAAACACTGCTAATCCTCAAAGTCATGCTCAAAAGAAAAGTCCGATGAAGCATGTCACTGAATTTATTAGATCTACTGGAAATGAGATAAATGACGATCCTCAGGTCGATGTTCAAAGAAAATGCCTTGAGGATCTGTAACATAAAAACTCATTTGCCAGTAAATCTAATAGAAAGAACAAAAAGGAGAACAAGTCTGAATCTCCACGATTTGAGGAATATAGATCCTATCATAAATGCGGGGAACGTGGGCATTTAGTTGCTGCGTGCCCTGAATTTAGACGAGAAAGAATCAAAGTGGATGATGCTCGAAGTTCTAGCAAAATTAAAAAACCAGTTTCCCCTAAACTTTTGTGAAAAACAAAAGGGAAAGCAGATTGTTTATGATAACCGAAACAAAATTGCTATGAACCAAAAGCCAGTTGATGGCAAGGGTCCACAGTTGAGGGGGAGAATTGTTCCCACAAAGGTTCAAGCAGCGCCTAAGCCACCAGCAAAGGCTGCAGCTAAACCATAGGGCAATCCTAAAACTGCTCCACGTACAGTTAAGTCTGAAGTGGATCCAAAATCTGTCCCACCTAAGGAATCTGAGGCTGGATCTTCTAGCCCCAAGGCAAAGAAGAAGCCTAAGGCAAAGAAACCGGAACAGGTTTGGAGACCCAAGTCACCGACCAAAATGGGAGAATCATCTGCTAGTGCTAACACTGCCGGACCACGGGAACAAAACCAACTCCTAACGGAAGGTGGTTTGATATTCTGACTTTAGATGAAGATGGTAGACCCAAGACCGTGAAGGCTTGGGTCCCCCTTAACCACTGACAGGCGACTTATCCCTGCTTTTTGACATAAAGAATATTAACGGGGGTATTTTTCTTTTGCTGGTAACAAAGGGGTTTATATTACGAAAGAAGGCAGTATGAGTAATGGAATTGTAAGCTTTGAAAAGATAAGCTTTGTGAAGCAAATAGACCACAACTTGCTGAGTGTCTCGCAGATATGTGATAAAAAGTTCACTGTGTTCTTTGATGACAATGCTTGCTTCATTCTGAAACCTGGATTCAAGATACCAAAAGAGTGGGTTATGATCTCGGCTCCTAGGGTCAACAACTTATATGTCCTGGATATGAGCCAAGCCATGACAACAGAAGGTCAAGTCACTTGTTTTCTATCGAAAGAGACAGAAAAGGAATCTATGATGTAGCATAGGCGTATGGGGCACATCCACTTGAGAAAAATGAACCTCCATGTTCAGAATCAACTGGTGGAAGGTGTTTCTGTTAAAAATTTTCATCTAAACGACGTCTGTGTCTCATGCAAGAAAGGGAAGCGGAAAAAGAAGTCTCACAAACCTAAGAAGTCAAATTCAGTTAGTCTACCTCTCGAACATCTGCACATGGACCTCTTTGGCCCAGTCAATCGAAAGAGCAAGAACGGTGACTTATACTGCTTGGTAGTTACGGATGACTATTCAAGGTTTTCTTGGGTCGTGTGTATGAAGCACAAAAGTGAAACTTTTGAATACTTGAAGAATCTGTTCACAAAATTGGAAAATATATATCAGCTAAAGATCCGAAGGATTAGAAGCGATAACGGGACAGAATTCAAGAATCATGCTATGGAGTCGTTGTGTGCAGAAGAGGGTATTCATCACGAATTTACAGCACCGTACACTCCTCAACAAAATGGGGTTGCAGAAAGAAAGAATCGGACTCTTATTGAGGCAGCCTTAACTATGCTCGCAGACTCGAACTTGCGTGTGATCTTTTGGAACGAGGCGGTTCACTACGCGTGTTACACTCTAAATAGGGTTCTAAAGGTAAAAAGGCTTGGTAAGACATCTTACGAGCTTCTGAACCGGAGGAAACCGAACTTAGGTAGTGTTTGGTATGGGGTAATGAAGGAAGGAATGGAATAAGCCATTCAAGGATGTAGGAACTGAGTTTGATTGTTTGGAGGTCATCTGCACACAGGCTATATGCATCATCCATGCTTAGCTTTTGAGCTTCTCCATCTGATCTGAGCAAAGTCAATTCATGGGTGTCTTTGTTGACCTTCCATTTTAGAATTTTTGAATCAGAGAATTTGCTAAGATGCACTTTTATTCTGGATGAGTTTGGTGATGGAGGTCTCCCAATGAGTTCAATGAGTTTTTCAGTAGTGGGATCTGAGAAAAAGTGTACTTGATTGTAAAGGCCCTCCTTTATATAAGTATCAGCAAACTTCTTTTGATCCTCTTCAGACATTTCTTTCTTCTTCTTGAATTGTCTTCTTGCAGCAGCTGATAGATCAAAAGTATAAAGTAGCCTGTCTAATGTAAAAGCCTGTTGAGGTCTCTTCATCAGGGGTTCATCAGAGTAGACAGGTTTTCTGGGAAAGTTAGGGTCTTTCTTCCTGTTTTCTTCCAGTTTCTTGTAGGTTTCAACCAACCTCAGCTCTGACCACCTTGCAACAGACTTCATCTCCCCATAGTCAGCAGTCACAATTTCTTGTCTCATTCTTTTGAATTTCAAGGCTCTGGCTGGATCTCTGCCTTTACTAAAATCAGGGGCAGAGACCTTAGCTGGGGGATTCTTGGCCATCTCCTCAATTCTTAAGAGTTCTTCTCTGAGAGCATGAGTGGTCCAGCTTGCAAACTGTTTCTTGTTTGCTTTATAAGGCATGGTTGCCAAGATCTGTTCAAGAAGAGATTCCCTAACCTCCCTTTCCATGTCACTGCTAAGAGGCATGGTAGACATGGGATTGCTTAGGGTCTTAGCAAAATCTTCAATCCTTCTCAGTTTGCTAAGCTCTGCTGAATGGATGCCCTGAGCAGTCCTGTCATCTTTCCCTTTGCATTTCTCTTTTATGATGGCATCTGCCTGTTCATCCTTGTATTTTAGATATTTGTCTATGTTTAGGGGAACAGGAAAATGTGGAAGGGATGGGAAAGATCTTTCAGATGGTTGTTCAAGGGGATACTGAAAAGCCAATGGTGTGATGGTTGGTGGTGGTCTATGGGATGTAAATGGTGATGTGTGTGGTGAGAATGATGAAAGTGGAATGGCAGATATGGGTGTAGATTGTGTGGTTGAAGTAGTAGTTGGTGATGTGTGAATGTTTTCATCCTGTACAACAAAGGTAGATTTTCTCTTCCTTCTGTACAAGATTTTTGGTGATGGTGGTGTAGAGGCAGTGGTTGTGTTAACATCTGTTGGCACTTTTGTAGGACTAGCAGATGTTTGGGATTTAGGTGGTGGAGTGGTAGTAGGTTTAGTGATTGGTTTGGTGGCTGTGGTGATAGGTTCAGATGTTGGTTTGGTGGTAGTGGTGATAGGTTCAGATGTTGTGGTGGTATCAGTGGTTTCGGTGACAGCAGTGGTTTTAGCAGCAAGTTTGGATGTTGGTTTTCTGACATGTTTGGCAGGCATTTTCTTCCTTTTAGAGGAACCCATATCATCAACTTCCTGCTGTTGTTCCCTTTTCTTTTGTACCAAAGCCTCTGCCTTGACTTCCAAAGTGTCAGCCCTCTTTTGCTTTTCTTCAATAGCTTTTTCAGATTCTTCATTAGCAGAGGTGTCCACTTCTTTAGCTTTACTGGTTTGAACATTGGATTGTTGTTGTTGTGGTGCTGTTTGGGTAGACCCTGGTTTGTTGGTAGACTTTGATTGACCTTTTTGTGAAGGTGGACAACCAAAGGGATCTAGCTTTGGCAATCTATCTCTGCCACTCTCCCCCTTTTTGGCATCATCAGCTGTGAAGTCATCATCATCTTCATCTCTGAGAATTGTGGTAGGGGCAGAGCCAATGGTCTTCAGCAGATGATCTTTAATGGCTTGAATGTCAGCATGGGTATCTTTGTACCTAGCATCTACCATATTTCTGATTTCAGCCATGTAGGTTTCATGAGTCTGATCTGTTAGTTTTCTGTGAGCTATGATGATGGGAGAAACAGATTTCCATAGCTCACTAGCAATATCAGCTGTGGATGGTTGACTCTTGGTGAGAGTAGCCAATGATCCCAATATTGTCTTCATATCTGATTTGATATCAGCAACAGAGGTTTCAATGGACTGTACTCTGGCCGTCAATTCTTGGTATTTTAACCCATCACCTAAGTTAATAGTATCATCTGAATTCCTATAGTGGCCTCATCAGTTGTTGCCTTGAAGGAAGTCTTAGCTATGTAACCACTGTCCTGTTGTGAGACAATGGTCTCTACATCAGTAGTGGCTGTTTCACTTGAAAACTCACCTAGAGTTTCATTGAACTCAAGGGGTGTAACCTCCTCTTCTGTTTGTGCGATGGCTGATTGATTTTCCTCAGACCCAGTCACTTGTGGAGGTATACTCTCATTGATGGGTGAAGGAGAGGAACTAGGATTTTCCTGAGTTTTCTCAATAGCCTCAAACAGAGGTTGCATGGTTTGAGGAACATGTGTTGGTGAAGGTGGAGGAGTGAAAAAAGAAATAGCCCTGGGAGAGGGGCTTGTGAACATATGGCCAAGTGACTCAAATGTATCATGATGTGTTTCCCCTTGGCTTACAACATGATCCTTTTATGAGGATGCATGAGGAGTTTGGTCAGGTTGAGATATATCCAACTGTTGTGAGGAAGTAACAATAGTGGTTTCTTGTTGCTTTTGTGTTGCAACAGGGTTTTCTTCTGGTATCTCATCTTCCAGAAGTCCCCTTTTTGGTTTAGTGGTGGTTTTTGTAGATGGACGTTTTCTTTTGGAGGTGGCTGGTGTGGGTTTCACAGCACTGGATGTAGTGCCATGATCACCAGGAGCAGTGGGCTCAACAACAGAGGTTTGGAAAATAGTTGTTGTCTTAGTCCTCTTTGTTTGTGTTTTGGAAACTTTTGACACTTTTAATACTTTTTCTTGGGTGGTTGAACCCAGCATTCTTGTGAAAGTTTCATCAGTTAGACTCTTCATTTAAATAGAATCACCCTTTTTAAAATCTTTAACAGGTAAAACCTTTTGAAGGATTACACTCAAAATTCTTGGGTAAATCAAAAAATCATTATTTGACCCAGACTTTATGGCTTTCACATTTGATACTAAGTCCATAAACAGTCCCTGGGATAGATTGAAGTCAGAATCTGACAACATAGCATAGCCCAAGTACTGAATCCTCAATGGGATTTCATTAAAGGAAGTGGACTTAGCAAAGACACAGAGAAGGAGGGTATGAAAGAAAAATTTCATGACTGGTGGGAAAAACTTTTTGAAAAGTGTTGACCCAGTCATCTGTGCGTTATAGCCTCTTTCCTGAAACTCTGTGTGAAGCTCTACCTTAGGGAAAGAGTCTTTACCAGACAGATCATTGAGTGAGAAGGTTGTGGATATTAATTCAGTGGTAATGACGATACTTGTCTCTCCAATTTTGAGATAATGGATGTAGGCTTTTTGTCTTGAAGAAGAAACTCAGCATTCAACCAAAATTCTTGGAGGGTATCAAGATAGATAGGGGCATTAGCGGTTAGGATTGTCAGGTATTTGGATTGTAAGAAGATGTCGATGGTGAAATGGAATGGAGTGTTTTCATCTGTTTTTACCAGATAAAGGAGATAATTGTGGGTGGCTTTTGCTTGAAGATTCATTGTAATGGATTCCGAGTGAGAGAGTGAGTGGAATTGGAGTAAGGGTTTGAGGATGAAGAAGGCGGTTTCAGTATTTTGAATTCAATGAGACAGTGTAACGACTGTTGTGGTAAAACAGGGTTTTTATAGGCTTTGGTGAAACCGCTGATGTCGCCAAAACTCTGCTTTTAGGAGTAGACATGGCAAACATCTGGTGGTATACAGCTGTTGCCAAAGATCTGATGCAAACAGCTGTTGTTTTACCAAAGTGCTGATGCTAACAGTACTTGATATATATATATATATATATATTTAATATAGATGGATATATGCATATATATATATATAATGAAATAGTTGTTTTATCTGATCAGATGCTTGAAACGGATTTTTCAACTTAACAGTGGATAGAATGGATGAAACAGTGGTTGTTTTATCGTTAACATATTTTTCAACCAAAAAGCTATTTTTAAGGATGGATTTTGATTTTCTAAAACATTTTAATGTTTTTATTTAAAACATTTGTGTTGTTTAATCCATGTTTAGCATACCAATTATAGAAATCAGATTTGTAAAGGTAGATGTGTCTAAAGCTTTTGTCAACACATATGTCAACTGATCCTCTGTTGGAACATGGTGCAGAGAAATCAAACATTTTTCATAGCTATCTCTGACAAAATGATGTCTGATGTCTATGTGCTTTGTGGTTGAGTGAGAAACTGGATTCTTGATGATATTTTTAGTAGCTTGACTGTCCAACATGAGTGGAGTCTTTAGTGCAGTTATCCCAAAATCTAGCAATTGATTTTGAAGCCACATGAGTTGGGCTGTACAACTTGCAGCAGCAATGTATTTAGCCTCAGCTGTTGAAGTTGAAACAACTGCTTGCTTTTTGCTTTGCCAAGAGACTAAGGCATTCCCTAGAAACTAACACCCTCCTGATATAGACTTCCTTGTGGTGTGGCAGCCAGCAAAATCACTATCTGAATAACCTGAAAGCTCAATGTTGCCATTAGTAGGATACCAGATACCAAGTGTGGGAGCACCTTTTAGGTATCTGAATATCCTTTTCACAGCAATAAGGTTTGACTTTTTGGGTGAAGCCTGGGATCATGCACAAACACAAGTGGAAAACATAATGTGTGGCCTAAATGCAGTTAAGTACAATAAAGACCCAATCATGCATTTGTAATGTGTTTGGTCAACCAGTTCATCCTTGTCTTCAATAGTGAGTAGCTTGACTGTACTCATGGGTGTACTACATGGCTTACAGTCATTCATCTCAAATCTAGTTAACAAATTTTTCACATATTTATTTTGATGAATGAATGTGCCATTTTGCAGCTGCTTCACTTGGAGACCAAGGAAACACTGAAGTTCACCCATAGCACTCATTTCAAACTCTACTGTCATGAGTTCCCTAAACTCTTCACACATTTGGTTACATGTGGATCCAAAAATGATGTCATCCACATATATTTGAACAATCATTAAATCTTTCCCTCTCCATTTCAAAAATAAGGTTTTATCAATTTTACCTCTTGTGAAACCAATGGATAAGAGAAAGGTGGAAAGAGTTTCATACCAGGCCCTAGGTTCTTGCTTGAGTCCATACAAAGCTTTAGTAAGCTTGTAGACATAATCAGGATGGAATGTGTCTTCAAAACCAGGTGGTTGACATACATAGACCTCCTCCTGAATTTTGCCATATAGGAAAGCACATTTGATGCCCATCTGATACACCTTGATGTTGTGGTTGACAGCAAAGGCTAGAAAGAGTCTGATAGCTTCTAACCTTGCTATAGGAGCAAAGGTTTCATCATAGTCTATCCCTTCTTGTTGTCTGAAGCCATGAACCACAAGCCTGGCTTTATTCTTGACAACTATACCCCTTTCATTAGTTTTGTTTTTAAAGACCCACTTTGTGCCTATTGGACAAACATCCTTATGCAGTGGTACAAGTTCCCATACTTGTTGTCTTTTAAACTGGAGGAGCTCTTCCTGCATAGCTTCTACCCAACTATTGTCTTTTAGTACCTCTAGGTACTTGACAGGTTGTGTGAGAGATAGAAAACCTGCAAAAAGACAGATATTTGAGGATTGACTTCTTGTTAGCACACCCTCTCTAATGTTGCCAATGATTTGATCTGGTGGATGAGCTCTTAGGTAGATTAGATCTCCCTGATATGGTATGATGGCATTTTGAGGTGAAGGACAGAGGTTTGGTGACTCTGTTGATGCAACATCTGTTTGCACTTCTGTAGTGCCGATAGATGTTTGAAATGGAGGTGGGGGAATGGGTCCAAGTGGTGTAAAACTGGACTAACTTTTGTCAACAGATGTTTGACTTTTGTCAACAGATGATTGAGCAGTGGATGTTAAGGGTGAAGCAGTGGTTTGAGGGTAAGACTGGCCAACGATAACAGTGGCTGACTCAGTTGTGACAAAGTTTTGACAGTTGTTTTGAACAACTGCTTCTTCTGATGCAGAATAGACTTTATAGTGACTTGGAATCACAACATCTGTTTTGTAATCTTGTTGTGGAGATTGTGGAGTACCTGCATTGTTAGTTTTAACAGTAATATCTTCAAATTTGAATTTATCTAAATCAAACAACTCAGCAGGATTTGCTGGGATTTTTAGGGATGAAAGTTCATTGAACTTTACATTCAGAGTTTCTTCTATTGTCTTGGTCCTTGTGTTAAACAATTTATAGGCGTTGGCAGTAGAAGAATATCCCAGAAAATATCCACAATCTACTTTGGCTGCAAATTTTGAAATGGAATCGTTAAGATTTAAAATGAAACATGGACAGCCAAAGATTTTGAAAAATGAGATTAATGGTTTGATTTTGAACAAAATTTCATAAGTAGTCTTTTGATGTCTTGGGTTGATCAAAACTCTGTTTTGAACATAGCAAGCAGTGTTTACAGCTTCTGCCCAGAAGGACAGTGGCAGACTAGAATCTGCTAGCATGGTTCTTGCAGCTTCAATAAGAGTTCTATTTTTCCTCTCAACCACCCCATTTTGCTCTGGTGTTCTTGGGATGCTGTACTGCCTCACAATCCCTTTTGACACACAGAAGTCATCCAACTCCTTATTTTTAAACTCTGTTCCATTGTCACTTCTTCTTAGACTCATGATTTTAACTGGGCCAAACAAGTCCATGTGCAACAATTGTAGACATTGACTTGTTTTGGACTCATCAATGGATTTGTAAGAGCTTTTATGTTGTTTTCCTTTCAAACAGGAAACACAATGCTCATCACATTTGAATTCTTTTGATGGTAAACCTCTGACAAGGCTTTGTTTAGAGAGTGAGTTGATAGTTTGAAGGTTGGTATGACCTAGTCTCCTATGCCACAATTCTGTCTCCTTTGTGGAGGCAGCAGAAAACAAACAGACGTTTGCCATAGGATTGTCCTTCAACATATCAACAACATACACATTGCCACTCCTATGAGCAACAAGTTGTGCTTTGCTCTCAGCAATGATGGTATCAATCTTTTTCACCACTTCTGGCCCAATAATCTTACAAGTTTTCTTAGTGAATAATGAGCCATAACCTTTGTCACTCATTTGTGAAAACTAAGAAGATTAAATTTAAGATTATCAATAAGATTGACATTTTCAAACTTGAGTTTCCGAGCTGAACAGTCCCTGAACCCAACACCTTACCTTTTGAATCATTACCAAAGGATATATCACCCCCTCCATGAGTTAAGAAGTCCAGAAGAAGGGCTCTACATCCTGTCATGTGCCTGGAGCCTCCACTATGTACATACCAAAGACTATCTAAACAAGCAGAAGCTCCCTGCACAGCAGTAATGAATTAGTTTTGGTGAGTGTCTAAAGCCAAGTTGGCTTTGGATGGGTCCATAGACTTTTCAGTCTCAAGCTTGGGAAGGTGATCAGTGGTTTGAACTAGTTTTTGAATCAAGTTCAACAACTGTTGCTGACCATTTGCCAGTGCTTGAATGTCAACACTTGGGGCAGCAGTTGTTTGATCGCTTCCTGACAGATGATAATACCCATAGGGATTTCTGTTCACTCTTGGTTTAGAAGGTATTTTTGGTTCCTCATAAAAATGTGACATACTATGACATGGTGGTTGACCATATCCACTTGGGTACTTGCTTGTGGGTAGAGCATCTGTTACTTGGACATCCCTGGGAGTAGATGTTTCAAGACTTTTGGCAACAGATGTTTGGACTGGTGTAAAATTCTGTTTGGGCTTTCCTTTTGAAGTACTCACCACCTGACTTGCAAGAGTTTTAGCCTTGTATTCTTGTATTTTGACATCAAAATTTTTGAGATACAGACACTCTTTGATTTTGTGATTCTTTTTGCCACATATTGAGCATGTGGCCTTGGAATCACATGCACTTGTTCCTTTGTTTATATCATATGCTTTTAGAAGAAAACAGTTTTTAGTAACACGATTCTTCTTTTCACAGAAATCACAGAACAAGTGGACAGACTTTTCTTTCTTTTTCCCTTTTTCAACCTTCTTTTCAACAGATGTTTGAGCATCTGCTGGAAGGTTTTTCAAGGGAATGACCTTTGCCTGTGGTGTTGTCTTCCCCTCAAGAGTTTTGAAATCAACTGGTTTGAAGTTCTCAAGAGTACCACACTCATCAGACCAAGTAGGTTCAAATTCATAATTTTCAAGTTCAGTGAATGATGAGGAACCTTCTGGTTTTTCAAGAATAATTTTCTTGCCATTGGGTTCAGTGATTTTAATCTCTTGACCCTTCAAATTAGTTGGTACTACCTCAACTAACTTTTGATCCCTTTTGTCAGTGTTTTCAAAAGCTGGAGCAGTGGTTTCAAAACCAAAACCAAACTTCACTTGACTTTTGGTTTGTTTGTTGAGTAGCATCTCAAAACCTCTACATGATTCCACCTACTTCTGACATCCAACTTGGGTGGACTCAAGCTCACTTTTGCAAACCTGATATTTAGTTATCATAGTTTGGAGCTGGTCTTTGGTTACAGTTGCTTCATGTTCTAAGCTGCTTATTTCAGATTCTTTTTCAGTTAAATTTGTTTTTAACTCTTTTGAAAGTTTCTCAAATTTAACTTCATCATCTAAAATTTTCTTTCTAAGGTTTTCATTCACCTCTTTGATGTTAGCAAATGCAATTACACATTTGTCAAAACACAAATCTTTAAGGATTTGAGGAGATACCTAATTAGCAGCCATCAATGCACAATCATACTTGCACTCACAATCATCAGATGCACCCCAGGGATCTAAGAGATTCACAACCTCTTCTTCAGGTTTTTCACCTGCAACTACTTCATCAACAATATCATCAGTCTTAACAACAGATTCAGTTACCACTTCCTCAGAATCAACCTCTTCTACCATAGCCATGAAACAGAAATTTTCTGGTTCATTTTCAGCTTTGGCAACAAGTGCAAAATTTTCATCTCCCAACTCATCTGGTAGACTGCTCCAATCAACAAAGCCTTGTGTGAATAAACTCTGTTGACTGGTCTCTACAGGAGCAGAGGGTGAAGTAGCAGTCATTGGCACAGGTGCCTGAGCAACAGGGGTTTGCACATAGTGGATCTGAGGAACAGTGGTTTGGACAAACTGGACAGGAACAGTGTTTGAGGACTGTGCAAAATGAGCAGTGTTTTGCACATTTGGTCCAGGGGCATTATAGGAATTTTGATAAGTGTTGGTCTGTGGCCTTTGATTTGGATAGGTAATCATAGGTGTACCATGTTGACTCCTACATTCCCTAGCAAAATGACCTAGTCTATGACATTTATAACACTTTATCTTTGATTTATCCAACCCCACCTTTGACCTGCTAGTTAACCCTGGAAACCTTCTCCCAGTTTTCTTGTAAAAATTGTTAGTTCTTACACTGAGAAGGGCCAATTGGTGCATAATGTCCATTTCTTCCAAATCATCAAGGTCAATGTATTTTTAGGTCATCATACTCAAAGGATATGTTATCAGATGCCTGGATATCACCACCATCTTTAAAAGCATAGTTTGGTAAATAAGAATCAGAGTTAAAACCTGAAGTTATGTCAATGAAATGATCATAACTCTGATCCTTACTATTACCAGGCACCTCATCATGACCCAAAAGTGTTGTATTACCTAATACATAGTCATCAGACACTTTTCCAGAGTCCTGGAGCTTCCTTTTCTGGTTAAGCTCTCTCTCATAGGTCAAGAGCTTACTATGAAGCTAGGTCAGTGATAGGTCCTTGATCCAATTGAGTTTCTCATAACTATAGCAATAGTGTCCCATTTATCTGGTAATGATCTTAAAAACCTATGGTTCAAGGTTGAATGAGGGTAAGTTAGACCAACCAGTTTTAGTTCACTAATAAGACAGTTAAACCTCTCAAATTTTTGAGTTAATGACTCTCCCCTAACATGACTGAATGTTTCATATTGTTGGTTAAGTATTTCACGATTGTTTTCAATAACCTCTTCAGTCCCACCAAATTGTTCTTTCAGTGCATCCCACAACTCCTTTGCACTGTTACAGTGTAACAGCCCAGCATATATATCATTGGGTAGAGCCATGGCCACAATACTGAAAGCCTTAGCATCTAACTCAATTTTCTGAAAATCCTGGTCGGAGTTGTTTTCAAGTTTCTTAGGCTCCTGAACCTTGGGATCTTCGGTACTCAGTACCATCAGAACATGTGGTCCGAAGATAACCGACTTCCAACACCCAGTGTTTTTTTTGAACTAGAACGTGGCTCGTCCGACATTGCCAGATATTGTATTCAGATCTGACAAGCATCGGTGGCTTGTTGTTCGTGCCAGTGTTGTGTGGATCGTGATTGATTGAAGCCATTCTCTGATTTTTCGAAAACAAAGTCTGTTTACAAACGGTTGAATCGAAAATAAACTATTACTCTGTTTTCAATCCGACAAACAAATGATATCAATAATTGTGAGCTTATCTGTTTATATTAAATTGATTGGTTAGATCGAATTTAATTGACCAAGATCTGATACCAATTGTTGGAACTGAGTTTGATTGTTTTGATTTGTTTAAGTAAAATGAGAAACAAATAAAGTAAATATAAATGGAAAGTGCAGCGGAATAATAAACTATAATCAAAACAAAGGAGTAAATGTTTTCTAATCGTATTCTTTCATTATATTGAATGATTACAATCAATTACAAGTACTCCCCCTCAGCCTGATCACTCTGTGATTGTTTGTCTGAGAGAATGTTGTGAGTGACCAATAGAACAGTACAAGCACTGTTCTATTTATAGACAAATCTAAACCACTGGTGACCTGGGCTGACGTCACCTAAGATAGTGACCTCTAACAGAATAACAACATAAAACATCTGCCCTATACAAACTATTGTTACATTACAAAACACTGTAAGGTAAACTACTATTGAGGAAAACTCTGATGGTCTTGTATCATCTGTTGGAGCCTAAGTGTTGTTGGCTCCAACAGATCTTTAGTCTTCAGCACTTGATCAACAGTTGATCTCTATCAGACCTTTACTCAGCAGTTGTTCTCTATCAGTTGTTATCCACCAGTCCTTTATAGCAGCAGTTGTCATAGTAGTTGTTTGGGTGGAACAGTTGTTAGGGTCAACATTCTCTTGGGAGGAGTATGTTGTAAATGCTGTTTATTTATATGGATCAACTGTTAGTATATTTTGGCTTTTCAAACATCTGTTCTTCTTCAGGTCAGCAGACCCAACAAAGGAGAATACAAAAAGGGATGTTTGGTTGCTCCATGAAAAGAAATCAACAATTACACACCTCATTCCATTCCCTCTAAATATGCCAAGATGTATTCCATAGCTTCCCCCTGTTTTTAATTCATTCCATCTAATAAAGATTACGTATATCTCGATTTTGCCCTCATCATCCCGCTTATTTTTCACTTTAGCGCTCGTTATCACCAATTTCCCTCCTCTTTCTTCAATCAATCACTGGATTCGTATCATCTAAACAAGGAATAGATTGAGATTTTGGGTTATATATTGCCCTTCATCAAAGAGCAGAACATCGACTCCTTTTTAGGATTTTTGAACGATCATAACATCAACTTTGGAACCCTAATTCTCCATTCACTTATTGGGATTTTTGTCATAGAAAACGAAATCAGGTAAATCGATCTTTACAGTTTCTATACCTGTTAAATTCTTGTGATTTTTATCATCCCAAACTCTCACAAGTTGTTGTTTCACTTAATTTGTTTAATTCTTATGTATTATCTTTGAGTGGTAAGCATGTTTCTTGTTCATATTACATAGTCTCTGTTTATATATTTATATATATAAGTTTTATAGTAATTATTTCTTTGATTGAAAAAAAATCAATTTCTTTGCTTATAGTTTCACCACATCTGAATGATGCCACTATTCACACTAAAAAGTAATACACTGTATCAATAGAAAGGTCAATTAAGTTAGTGGGATAATGAGATAGCTGTATTATCTCAAATAGTTAAATAGCTATAACTTTGTGTGTGTTTTTCTATTATTAAAATTTATGAATGTAGGTAGTGGTAATTTTGTTTTACCACTTAAGCATTGAATTGTTCTTGAAAAAAAAAAAGAAGAATTAGACAACACAGTTGCCAAAAAAAATGAAAATGTATGATTAACCTGTTCTTGAAAATGTATCATTAACCTGTTTATGATGCGTGTGCATGCTTCGCGTAATGAGTAAATTTTTAACCTGTTCATGTAAACCCGCAAAAGAAAGTTATGTCAAAGTTTAATTGATAGCTCGATTGAGTTAACTTGTTGGTATGTTGAATTTAGTTCCTATTTCTTAACACTTAAAAGAGGGGGTAGGGTAATGGCTGCAACTATTATGTTTATTCATGTTTATGTGTTGATATATTACCACTACATTAGTTCAGTAAGTTGACAGTGTATTAATTTCGTTATTGGGTCATCAAACATGCATTTAATTTGGCTTAAAATATTTGTGATGGCTTGTTAAAGAAAAGTGAACAATGAAGGTTATATTTTGAGTTTTTGATGCTATACATGACCTGCAGAAAAATGAAAAACACATAGAAGCTTTATCTACATATACAACAAGATGCATATCTTTCACTTGTTGATATTTATTGCTGTTGTCTGAACATGCAAGTTGTTTGTTTAGGTTGAACACCCAATCAGCCTAGCTGCACTAGTCTAAACAAATAAATACAACTTATTAATTTTGTTTTCCTTAGGTCTTGGATCTTACTGAAGTTATGTCTAGACTTAAATCGAATTGACAAAAAAACAAAAGAAATTAGCTGCATTTTCTACGTTGTGCCTTCATGTACTAAACATGGTTACTTGATATATTCGAGCAGTACAAACAGTTATTAGTATACGTTTAGATATGTGTCCGAGTAAACCTCGATACAAGATGTTCCACCGAGAGAGAAAAGAGTATATGCATAGATTAGTGTATGAAAGTGACAAAACGTGTCTTCATCAACTAAGAATGAATAGGGGAACTTTCGTGACACCTTGTAATATGTTGGAGACGGATGGAAATTTAAAGGCGTCTAGGTATCTCCAAGTTGATGAACAAGTTGCAATTTTCTTGTACATTTTGGCGCACCATGTGAAGAATCGAGTGGCGAGGTTTCAGTTTCACCGATCAGGAGAGAATATCAGTAAACACTTCAATAATGTGTTAAATGTTGTTATTAGATTGGAAAATGGATTGTTTATAAAACCAGAGCCAATCTTAGAAACATCAACGGATGAAAGATGGAAATGGTTCAAGGGATGCTTAGGAGCAATAGATGGGACACATATAAGCGTGCAAGTACCAGAGGAAGACAAACCGAGATACCGTAATCGAAAAGGGGAAATAACAACAAATGTACTTGCTGCGTGCACACCTGACATGCAGTTCATTTATGTATTACCTGGCTGGGAAGGATCTGCCGCTGATGGTAGAATACTTCGTAGTGCTATGATTCGAGAGAATGGATTGCAAGTGCCTAAAGGTAATTACTATCTTGTTGATGCCGGGTACACCAACGGAGAAGGATTCCTTGCACCATTCCGAGGTCAAAGATCTCATTTGAATACTTGGATACATGGACAACGACCGGAAAAGCCTGAAGAGTATTTCAACATGAAGCACTCACCAGCAAGGAATGTCATTGAACGATGTTTTGGCATTTTGAAGAAAAGATGGGCGATACTTATAAGCCCATCTTTCTATCCGATCAGAACGCAAAATAAAATTATACTTGCGTGTTGTCTTATGCATAACTTTATTAGAAGAGAAATTGTGTATGATCCTCTTGATGATGATGAATTTATTGAAACAAACAATGATGCAGAGGACGAAGATCTTGGCTCACATGTGGAACATATTACAACAATCGGAACCTCGAATGAATGGACAAATTTCAGACAAAATTTAGTAACATCCATGTTTAATGCATGGACATCTAGGCATCACTGATTTATTATATTATTGTGTTATTTTGCTAATGTTTAGTAAATGTATTTTTTAGAATAAATTTGGATGTTTTATGTCTTTATCTTGTGTTTGTTTTTTGCAACATATGAATGTTATTATTATTATTATTTATATAACATTGATTTTTGTGAGAAGATATGGAATCACAGCTTGATTCTGAAAGGGGTCCAGGAAAGAATAAGAATAAATGGAATGAAAATGAAGATGAAAAGCTTGTTGCAGCCATGCTCGATGTGCTCAATTCAGGTTCTAATTATAAATCGAGTAATGGATTTAAACCTGGCTTCTTCAATGCGGTGGAGCGATAACTAGCAATCTCACTTCCTGAAGCAGGCATTAAAGCAAAGCCCTATATAGAGTCACGTGTAAAGACAATGAAGAGTGACTGGTCTGTTGTACATGATATGCTGGCATGGAACAATACAAGTGGATTTGGCTGGGATCACAATAACGGCATGCTTGAGGCTCCCCAACCTGTTTGGGAAGCTTATATACAGGTAATGTACAATAATTTATGATTGTAGCGTTCAGTGATTGTTTATGTATTATTATTTTTATGTCTTGTAAACCCTAATCATGATGGTGTGGATTTTTTAGGTGCACAAAAAAGCAGGGAGATGGAGAGGAAAGAAGTTTCCTCATTACTGGGATTTGTGTATTGTATTTGGCAAAGATTGGGCAAACGGAAGAGATGCTCAAACAGCTACTGATATTATATTAGACATTAATAGTGAAGAACCAGAGGCTACCGAATATGGGTTAGATGATCTAGATGTTAATCAACCATTAAATAGCCCAACACATGATGCTTCAAGAGAGGAATCAAGTACGCAAAGAAAGAGAAAAAGGCGCAACAGCTGGGATCCTCTAATGAACAGCTTGAAAGAGTCAGCCGAAATAATTGGTGCCGAGATTAGGGGGGCTTCAAATATATTTAGTAGAGTTTTTGGAACAGAGAGCAACAGAGAGGAGTTGCGTAACAACTTCTTTGCAGAGATGAGCAAAGTTGTGGGTTTGACTACTCGTGAGTGTGACAAGGCTGTATGTATGCTCACACAAAATGAAGAGTTGATGGTTGTTTTTTTTAAGGTTGATGAAGAGCGTAAACTTGGATGGGTACGGACCATGCTTGAAGATACCACATGATGTGAACTGTGATGACTTTTGGATTATTTTTAATTTCGTTAGCAAAATTTGGATGTTTTTTTATTTATTTTTGCAAATTTTGGATGATTAGTAAATTTTCCAAGTTGACGCTTGAATAATTTTTAAGTTTTATTCGTTAAATATATTCTGTT
The DNA here is from genome assembly GCA_028751855.1 of Ambrosia trifida. NCBI lineage: Eukaryota > Viridiplantae > Streptophyta > Magnoliopsida > Asterales > Asteraceae > Ambrosia > Ambrosia trifida. Next base: position 150,066,015 of record CM054122.1, on the reverse strand, counting down.
TTTCATAATATAGAATTATTATAATTTTTTATCTTAAAATTTTATAAAAACTTGACAAATTCTCAATAATTTAAGTTAGGGGTATTGTTGTCATTTTTCTTCAATTGTATTCCATGTGTTTGTCCGTTACTGCATACCAAACAAAACTACATAATGATTCATTCCATTCCTATAAGGTAACCAAACACGACAACAGAATAGTAATAATGCATTTCATTCCCTTGTCCATTCCATTCCATCGCTCATTCCATTCACCCGTCCATTCCATTACCGCGTACCAAACATACCCTTAGAGTTTCTGGAACCTTTCGGAGCTCCATGCACCATGATACATCCTGATGGGAAGTTTGGTGCAAAGGCAGAAGAATGTTTCTTTGTTGGTTACAGCACTCCCAATAAAAGAGTGTACAACAAAAGAACTAATTGCGTTGAAGAATGGCTTAATGTTGATGTTCAACGCTATACTGCAAATGCACTTGGTGTTGGACCTGATTGGTTGTTCGACTATAAGTGTTTATTTGATTCTTTCAACGTGGATATTTTGGTTGATGATGTTGTTGCGCAAATGTATTACGAGTGTGAAAACGCAACTAGCTCACCGCTAATGCGTCCGATCGTCGTCAATGCACCTGCACTAGCAACATCTGATGCCTCTGCATCCATGGGCCCCTGGTAAAACCGCATCTGCAGAAGTTGAGGATGTTTTTCAGGAAGCGTCAACAGAGGTTCTAGAATCTTCATCTTCAGACAATGATTTTGAAGACTCTCATGAAACACTTACTGAAGAACAAGCTGGAAATGGTGAATCTACCACTACAGCTCCAGTTATTCCGACAGGAAACAATCAACCTGGTCCTTCTTCTTCAGCAGCTCTAGGGATAGGTCTTAGGATCGATCTCTCAGGTTCTAATATGCAACCCGTTGCTCCCTCCGGTTCAAGCGCCGCAGAGACAAATTTATCTCAAGGATTGGAAAATCTTAATCTGCATTCGGATGATCCAGTGTCGGCACATCCGGAATCTCGGATTCATGACACTCATTCAATGCAAAATGTGATTGGTGATCCGGCTAGCAGAGTCATGACTCGCAGTCAGCTCAGAAATGCTAGTCCAAGTGAAAATACAGGTACCTTAGTACTCTACTCGGAGATCAGGAAAGCAGGTGTTAAGAATGACTGGTCCTTCACTCTTTATGTATCTCAAACAGAACCAAGATCGGTGCAAGAAGCATTGAGAGAAGAACCATGGATTGAAGCAATGCAAGCTGAGCTTCAGCAGTTCCAAAAGCTAGGAGTGTGGGACTTAGTTGACTTACCTCCAGGTGCAAAGAAGATTGGAACAAAGTGGATCTATAAGTGTAAATGGGATGATCGCGGAGTAATTATCAGAAACAAGGCTCAATTAGTTGTCCTCGGCTTCCATCAAATCGAAGGAATAGATTACAACGAAGTATACGCTCCAGTTGCACGCCTTGAAGCTATCCAGATGTTCTTAGCTTACGCTTCGTACAAACGGTTTAAGGTGTATCAAATGGACATGAAAAGTGCTTTTCTGTATGGTATCGTGAAGGAAGAGGTGTATGTTGCTCAGCCACCAGGTTTTGAGGATCCGCTTTATCGCAAAAAAGTCTACAAATTGAACAAAGCGTTGTACGGACTCCATCAAGCTCCGCGTGAATGGTATCAAATGCTTAGCAACTATCTTATATCCAACGGGTTCAAATGTGGACTTGTGGATTGCACCTTATTCTCCAAGGAAAAGGGTGGAGATCGTCTTCTGGTACATGTTTATGTTGATGATATTATTTTTGGGTCTACTAATGATGAAATGTCCAGGGAATTTGAAAAGCTTATGCAGGAAAAATTCGAGATGAGCTCGATGGGGGAGATGCAATTCTTCCTGGGTCTACAAGTAGAACAACAAGAGTCGGGGATCTTCATCCACCAAACCAAATACGTTGTTGACATCTTGAGTCGGTTCCAGAAGGAAGACTCTACTTCAGTAGGCACAACAATTCAGACCAATCACGGGATTGGTCCTGATGAGAAACGACAAGCCGTTGATCCTTTTCTTTATCGGGCGATGATAGGCTCACTAATGTACCTCACTATATCAAGACCTGACACAATGTTCGCGAGATGTCTACTATCAAGATACCAGTCAAGGCTGAAACAGTCCTACCTAGTTGCTGTGAAAAGGATCTTACGTTATCTAAAGGGTTGTCCAACCAAAGGTCTATGGTACCCTAATGACGATAAGTTTGACCTCATCGCGTTTAGTGATGCTAACTATGGCGGATGCAAGAAAAACTTAAAATCCACATCGGCTGGATGCCAGTTTTTGGGACCAAGACTAGTCTGGTGGCAGTGCAAGAAGAAAGCCTCAGTAGCCTTATCCACCTGTGAGTCGGAATACGTAGCGGCGTCTGGCTGCTGCTCCCAGGTTCTTTGGATACAGCAACAAATGAGAGACTACGGTTTGAAATTTCTTAATACTCCCATTCACTGTGACAATGAGTCTGCTATAGCACTTGCTAAAGACTCAGTAAATCATTCCAAGGCGAAACATATCTTGGTTAAGTATCATTTCATACGCGATTGCTATGAAAAGAAGTTTATCGATATGGTCAAAATCCACACGGATTATCAACGTGCCGATTTATTCACCAAAGCCTTTGACGGTCCTCGTTTTGAGTATCTGTTAATCTCAAACGGCATTAAAGTAAAGCAGGATTAGATCCTCATTGGTAATCGTTTTTATAAATATTTTTCGTCAAAATCAGAAAAATCCAAAAATATTGTCTTTTCGCAAATTTTTAGATTTTTAGTAGGTAAAAATTTCAGAAAAATACAAAAACATCAGAAAATGCAAAAATTTAAAAAAAATGAGAAAATCCAAAAATTAAAAAAAAATTGAAAAATTGCAAAAATGAGTTTCTTTGGTGAAATAGGGAAGATGATGTTAACTCATCAGTTGGACTGTCTAGACTCTTATCATCTTAAAAATATTGAAACTGATAAGTAGCCTCTACAATGATGTGTCAGTAGGCTCAAAAGCATTTCCAAGTTAGGCACGGTGATATAAACCTAAAACAACTGAAACAGGTGTGGATCAACGTGCATTGGCATATGGTCTTGGTACCGAAATCTTGTTTCATAGAATGCCAAAATCCGAGGTCTCATGGTCATTAAGAGGTTGATACATCCGGGGTGAACTGGACGTCTCTCAAAATAAAAGGAGTGGCACATGTGTCGTACGTTGGGTTCATAGCCTACAACTGAGACACCTCTACGTCGTTTCCTGACAAAAACAAAAAAAACAAAAAAAAAATTGAATAAATTCAGATCAAGAGATGTCCGGGAATCCTAAAAGAGCAAAAAGATTCATAAATGCCAAAACCCTATTCTCAAAGAGAATTCGCTCAAAGGTATCAAATCATATACCTAAAGCATCGTACCGTGAAAAATAAAAAAAATACGGTATTTGACTTAAACCCTGGTCTGGATCTCACTGGTCTCTCTGCTGCAGCGTTCTTGCAGACCTAATCACCACTGAGTCCATTCCTTGTAAAATACGGATGACAACAGCTTACTCACCGGTTACGAGGAAACTTTGTGCATTACTTGATACGGGAATCTGTCGCGTGGCGGGGAACACCTTGTACATCAGTCTTAATATTACCTTAACGTATCTAAAGTGCCTAGCGATAAAACTTATTTTTGGGTTTAGGTGGACAACAATACTAGAAGTTGTTGTAGGATGCTTATTGGTGATTTAAACTAAAACTGAACATATAATTGTTCTAGTATGGTCCGTCCATTGATATCTCAGAAAAATATGATAGTATGTAGTTAGTTGATTTCCTGTTTTTGTTTAATTTCTGTTTAATTTTATCTGTTTAATCATCCTTGATCGCCGATGATGGAATCCTAATCTATTGTAATCTTACTTCTTCAGAAATAAAACACCAAAAATCAACTAGTTGAAAATTGTGTTTTTGCCGGGTCAAAACCGTACTTTCTCTTAAGTACAGGGGTGGAAATGAAAATATTTCAAAGTTCTGAGTCAACATCTGAGTCGTCTGTGAAAACGGGGTGAAAAACGCATGTTTTGAACCTTAACGGGTCAAAAATGTGAGATTTGGTGCTGCAGGGGCAATTTGGTAATTTCTGTGAAGTTGAACACAATTAAGCCCCTAATCGTATGAGGGTAAAGGCGATTAGAAGGGACTCGTATATCACTCTAAGCGATTACAACCTAATCGCTAGAAAGTATAAGCGAGTAGGGACTTTGTTGTATCTTATCTTACCTTATAACTACTACTGGTGATTAGTCGGGTAATCGCTAGTGATAACAAACGAGTAATCCCACTCGTGTGCCTGTTCAAGCGATTGACATCCTAATCGCTAGTAAAGACTGGCGATTGGGAGGACCTATATAAAGAACACTTAGACGTTTTTATCTTCATAATTTCAAAACCCATTTACTATGTTCCTTCTTTCCCTCTAATCAGCCCGTAGCAAAACCTTTGTGCCCGTGTGTCTTTGATCCTAGATTACTATTCTTCATCATCAAGGTATCAAATCCCCATATTTACAGACCATAATATCATGTTTTGTTTAGTTAAATATGTATTTAAAAGGGTGAAACCCTAGACCATGCGTTCTTGATCGTTAGGGATTAAAACCAGTTTGTTGATGCTAAATGGCTATGAGGGTTTGTTAATCCGGTCCTTTAGAGTCTATACAAACAAAAGGTTTAACCCTAATCAGTCCAGAATCAAAAGCCCCAATTTCAAAACATAAGAACCCTAATTTTGACAAGTTGGTTAATTGACCCATGTTTCTTGAATAATTTTGAAATATGATTGAGGGATACTGATAGCCGGTTCATGTAGAGTCTAGAATCACAAGATCATCACCCATTTCAACACATTTCAGATTTGGCATAATCTTGGTGTTCGTGGACACTGTTCATGCGATTAGAACCACTAATCGCATGAACAGTGATGCGAATGGACTCTTTGAACTCTAATCGCATGTACAGTTGTGCGACTGGTGATTGATGCCCTCAAATCGTGCATAAAAACACACGATTACACTATAATCGCGTGTAATATTAGCGATTAGGAGTCTGCAATCGCCAGTTGCAGCTTTTTCACCATATTTTGTCAAACACTTGTCCGTTTTGTCTGTTTTATACGTCCTTGATCTGTTTGTGATGATTTTGTCTTGTCTTTGTGTCATAGGATCATGCAGCGAGAGTGGGAAACATCTACTCGACACACCTGCTGTGCATTTCTCAGGCCTGTTACAAAGAATAAATGCATAGTCTTTGAGGGCGTTATAGAGTTTCTCAAGCGTTCGAGGATTAACTTTGCTATTTCTGAAGTTCATGCGGCTTATAAGGACATCCTACAAGAGTTCTACCAAAATGCGAAGGTTGATTGCAAGTCTACACCAATGGTTATCACGAGTGTGGTCCAACGGTAGAACGTGATGATTACTGAAGATATTGTACGTGAAATTCTTAAATTCGGGGATACTAAGGATGATCCTATTGTGTTAGACTCCATTATGATCCGAGGTGGTTTTCTGAGAATGAAGTATGCCGGTGATGTTAGAGAACAAAAGATGCTGCTAAAGGGCAACTTGCCGCCAGAGCTGAAGTACCTCACTCACGTGGTGTTGAAATGTATCGGTCCACGTAAGGGAATGTTCGATGCTATTCGAGACACTTTAGCTTCAGCAGTAGTAGCCTTAACCTTGAACAAGCCCTTCAATTTCTCTGGTATGATTATGCATCATCTAAAGGAGGTGATATTTCAGAAGACGACAAAGACTCCGTTTATGGTTTATCCTCGCTTTCTGCAAATGATAATTGATAACCAATTACCATACTTAGCAAAGAATCCAGACAAGATTATCAAGATCAATGACATAGACGAGACAGAGTTAAATAGAATGACGTCCTACAAAAACAAGAAAAAGTCTGAGTATCCTCTAAGTAGACGTCTTTATGGGTATTTGGTTAGAGATGACTATGAGTCACCACCAGGCAATAGGTGGAGACACGATAACAGTGATTCAGAAGACGACATTGTGATTTACAGACAAGTACTTAAGGAAGGTGATGACATTGGCAGACAGACAGCTGAATTGGGTGATAATGTTCCGGGCAGTACTGTTGACGCTGCAATTACTCATGATGATGCATTTGAACAGGACATTCTAGATTCTACTGAACCTTCCGGTATAGCAAAAGAACAAGAATCTTCTCAATCCGCTAGAGGAAAAAGGCAAAATGATGAAGCCGATTAACATAACAGATGAAGATGATGACTCAGATGATTCAGAGGTTGATTCCCCTGGTACTGTTGCCAGAAAAGAGGCAGAGGAATAGAGAAAGCTAGTTGAGGAGAAAGCTCTTGCTGAGGATCCTACGTTTACTGTGGATCCAGATGATGACATTGCTGAAGTAGACGCAGAGCTCGACACTCTTCCTCCTTCTAAGAGACAAAAGTCTATGGCAAAGAAAGATAAAGTTCGGGGAAAGAAGAGAATATCGCAGAAACCACAGATGGAGAAAACTTCAAGGAAAATAAGGCGATTTGATCTTCCAGAAGCATTTGGAGTTCTTGAAACTCAGCCTCCCCCGGCTACAGCAACAACAACATCAACAGCAACAACAACAACAACAACTGCAGCAACAACGTCAGCTACAACATCATCAGTGCAGCCATGCCTGCAGGTGTCACCATGTCGATGCCTGCTTCAGTAATCTTCACTGAGCCAGTCTCAGTTACTGAAGCAGCGACAAGTTCACAGATTGTTTCTAATCCTATTGGTGACCTTATAAAGAAGATGCGACAAGAAGTTTGACCTCCGACTTCTAAGTCAACCGATCCGCCCTCCTCTTCCTCAGCACCGGCCTCATATGATCATCTACAACGACAGATTAGTGAGCTAACTGCTATAGTTACTGCACAAGCGCGTGAGATTGCTGAGTTAAGGGGCAAAAATGCAAATGCTGAAGAAAATGAAAGGGCTATACTGGAGTTGATCGGTGAAACCATCCAGTCAAACAAAGAGCTGCAAGCTTCAAACAGAATGCTTCTCGTGTCTAATCAGCAGCTTACTGAAGGTCACCAAAGCACTCTAGCTAGACTTACTAGTGTCGAATCCCAGTGCAGCCAGCTTGGTGCTCAGTACAATGAGCTTCAGCTCACAAATGTCAACAATGAAAAGCGGATCACAAAATACAGGTCTCGAAATAAGAAGCTGGAGGCTAAGGTGAATCAGATAATTGTAGACCTTCCAAGACTCAAAGGTGCTACAAGTTCTAAGGATGATTCTGATGATGGTGAATCGGATGATGAAGAAGATGACGATGATGATAGTGATGATGATATTGATGATGATGGAGGAAAAGATGGTAAAGATGGTGGTGGTGATCCTGGAGCCACAGGTGGTGGCGGATCATCAGCCGGATTTGGAGAGAGGCGACAAAAGAAAGGAGATGATGTACAAGGAAAGGATCCCGAAGCAAGTTCTTCTACTAAGGGGGAGCCTTTCAAAGACAAGATTCAAAAGATGCGGGATTCACTAAAGCAAGAAGTGGTTGCTGTAGAGATAGTCGAGCCTCTAAACAGCTATTTTGCTTATGATGATGATGGCAACTTATACGTACCTCCAGAGTCCTCAGAATATGATTTGGAAGAAGGTGAAATACCTCCTGAGGTTACTCCTGATGATTTAGAAAAGATCTTTGGATTAGCACCCGGAGAATCTTCCGGTGCAAGTCATAGTCCTCCATAACTGAATCTAGATAACCATGAGGTAGAGATGGAAGATGGAACCAGAGTGCCTTCTCCGGAATATGACTCTCCGGAATATGTAGTTGATGATTCCGGCACCGGGATACCATATATTTCTGAGGAGATGCTTCATGAGGCTGAACCTACTCCTGTTCCTAATAAAATGAAAGAAAGACATGATAAGATGAAAGAAAGACATGATAAGATCAGGCAGAAGTATCCCAAATGGTTTCCATCTGGATGAGAGTCTGAGAAGAAGAAAGATCCAGTACAAGCATCTATTTTCAAGAATCGTTTGCTCTACTTTCAGCCTTAGAAGAAGGTTCTCAGCCTACCATTTTGGTATGTTCGTGACTTAGTTTGATTAGACTATCCATTGCATCATGAGTCTGCTGGTGATCTTCGAGTCTTCTTCAATATTCTGAAAAGAGAAAGTGATGGAGAATGGGAAAAGCTCAGACCTCAGCATCCTAAATCCTTCAAGACAGACAAGCTCCATCCCATCACCGAAAGTCCAATCTGGAAGCACAAAGTCAAGCCACCAGAAAGCGTTTCGAAAATACCAATGGTCCCGATTGAGCAAGACTTCTCATCAAAGTTCTATTATTGGCATTATGATGCTGCTACAACCGAAGCAGTGATAGTCTTGAGCAACTCACCAAACCCTTGCAGGAAAATCAGAATATGGGACCCGATGTGGCTTATTAACTGCTCAGCAAAGGATGTGGAGACGCTGTTCATGTATGTAACTTCGCAGAATTTTCTCCAAAATTTTAATACATAAAAGCCCTTATATATATATATATATATATATATATATATTTTTATTACACCTTTATCATTAATATTATACAAATGTGCCTAAGTCTTTATTTATCCTAACTCACAACTTATATACATACATAAATGTATATAAATAATAATAATAATAATAATAATAATAATATGATTCTAAATTCTTTTTTTTTCACATACAAGATTTTTTTTTTTAAATAAAGCCTTGAGTCAAATAGTCAAAGTCTTAGTCAAACTGTCAAAGTCTTAGTCAAATAGTCAATTCATCATAAAACCTTACTTTATGGTGTTGACCAATTTTAATGGCTAATTGACTCCAAAACTAGTATAAAAACTCACCTATGACCCATTATACTTTGCTCCTCTAATTGTTTCAATCCGATTAAACTTTCCCTCATACCTTTCTTCTATAGTCTATTACTTCTACACTTGAAGCTTTGATTATAAGCTCTTGTAATTGGCAACTTTGGGGCTACACATATTCTATTTCTCGAGACTTAATACTTTGCTAAGGTGAGTTTTACATAGCCCCTTTTCTATTTATCACCATTTTTGGGGTGAAACATGTTACAACATTATTTATGCAGTTCAATCATCAATGTGTCTATATGTATTTCTATGTTGCATTATGTCTTGAACATGACTAGGGTAAGCACAATTCTAGCATAAACATTCATCAGCCAAACGGTATACATTGATAGATCTATTGGACTGACAATCCCACCCGGATACGTGCCTCCTACAAAGGTAGCGTGGGTGTTTGTTACTGCAATATAAACGAGTGAACCATGAGCGTATGGGATGTACCACAATACAACAGTCACAATGGTTGATTATGCACTCGATTTACTTCTAGTATGTTTTCACATATGGACTAGATTGCCATGACACATGAATTGCACAACAATTTTATTCGATTATCAAAACCTATGTAATTCTCACCAACTTTTGTTGACCCAAAATATTTTCAACTTAACGTGTTTTAGGTTCTACTTGCTTGAAGATTTGAATTAATGCTTGAAGATGTGTGCATAGTTTTATTCAATTTGATGTACGAATTCTTGTAGAACAATTGTATGTAATTTATTTAAATCATATAATGAAATTTATTATTTACCATGAGCTACTGAACAATCATCAATACGTGACATCCCGATGTTTCCGCCATCGGTTGGGGTGTTACAGATTGGTATCAGAGCCATGGTTATAGGGAATTAGGTTATTAGAAAAATAATCTAGTCTATAACCATAGGATTTAACCAATACTTGCTTCTTTTACTTGCTATTCTCTATCTCCCTCCTACTTCTTGTCCCTACTTTCATCCTTACAAGAAGGTTGCTCTTCATCACTGGATCTACTCTCAAACTAAATGGACAAAATCCTCATGTTTAGCCTGAAACACCTTGAGATCTCGTCGAAGTTCTAGATTTTAATAACGAACGCCTGTATTCTGAGTCTTCTGTCTAGGCTGGCATTGCGCATATATCCCAATCAGACGAGGGACCCGGATGCCTACCTGGGAATTCTCGGGATGAGTGTTCACTTATAGGCTAAAGCATGTCTTCATATGTTATTAGAATTTAGAATCTTTGATAAGTCAACGTTTTCGTTTATTCGTTTTAATTAAATGAATAAATGATTACATTCCTTATATTACCTCATTGTCCTTCATTCAACCCATATCTTATTGAACATTCATTACCCAAATCACTTCCGTAACCAATGCCCTAAACTAAACAGAGATCAAGATCCTCCAGCTACCTAACCGCAAGTCTCACCATTTGACTATTGGTTGCTTTTATTCTATGTATTGACGCTATTTGATTCAAGTAATAAAATATTTGTCTGAGAGTTGTTACATGGTGCATGATTGTTTGAATGTTAACTAATTATATAAATCTATACAACTACAACTCATATACTGTGCTTGTTATATTTGCTTGCATAAACATGTTATCAATTTGCAACCTATGTGTATAATAAATGCTGCACTTAATAGAGGTCATCATGCCTTTTCAGCAGTCGGGAGAGGCCCTACAACCTGCTCCACGACTGGTGGAGGCTATCGAACCTACTCAACGATTGGTAGAGGTCATTATGCCTTTTCAACAGTCGGGAGAGGCCCTACAACCTACTCCACGACTGGTGGAGGCTATCGGACTTGCTCAACAATCAGTGGAGATATAGAAGGACGCAAAACTTTAATGTAAGGTAAATTGGTGATTGCGGTCCGGAACGTAATCATGAATTTACAGGTACGTTAAGGTAGTGTGAAATTCTATCAAGGTTTTCAGTAAATAACCAATTATAAACTCTAGTTACCTGGTAGTTCATTTAGTCTTTCTATAGTCAATCAACTCATGCATTTCTTTTAGGAGTCCTAAAACTTAAGATTCTTATTCTCCTTGCTATTTCAGATGAACCTAATCCAACCCTTAAAACTCACACATATCAAAACTCTTACCCAAATTATTCGAAACAGTTTATTCTGTTACCTATAAATTTATGTCATGCCTTAACTTGAAACTTCCCAAACCACCCTTGTCCTAATTTCTACCCAATCACCATCAACCCTGTGTTTTCAATAAACTTCGGGACGAAGTTTCCAAAAGTAGGGGAGACTGTAACATCGCAAAATTTTCTCCAAAATTTTAATACATAAAAGCCCTTATATATATATATATATATTATTATTACAACTTTATCATTAATATTATACAAATGTGCTTAAGTCTTTATTTATCCTAACTCACAACTTATATACATACATAAATGTATATAAATAATAATAATAATAATAATAATAATAATAATAATAATATTATGATTCTAAATTCTTTTTTTCACATACAAGATTTTTTTTTTTAAATAAAGCCTTGAGTCAAATAGTCAAAGTCCTAGTCAAAGTCTTAGTCAAACAGTCAAAGTCTTAGTCAAATAGTCAATTCATCATAAAACCTTACTTTATGGTGTTGACCAATTTTAATGGCTAATTGACTCCAAAACTAGTATAAAAACCCACCTATGACCCATTATACTTTGCTCCTCTAATTGTTTCAATCCGATTAAACGTTCCCTCATACCTTTCTTCTATAGTCTATTACTTCTACACTTGAAGCTTTGATTATAAGCTCTTGTAATTGGCAACTTTGGGGCTACACATATTCTATTTCTCGAGACTTAATACTTTGCTAAGGTGAATTTTACATAGCCCATTTTCTATTTATCACCATTTTTGGGGTGAAACATGTTACAACATTATTTATGCAGTTCAATCATCAATGTGTCTATGTGTATTTCTATGTTGCATTATGTCTTGAACATGACTAGGGTAAGCACAATTCTAGCATAAACATTCATCAGCCAAACGGTATACATTGATAGATCTATTGGACTGACAATCCCACCCGGATACGTGCCTCCTACAAAGGTAGCGTGGGTGTTTGTTACTGCAATATAAACGAGTGAACCATGAGCGTATGGGATGTACCACAATACAACAGTCACAATGGTTGATTATGCACTCGATTTACTTCTAGTATGTTTTCACATATGGACTAGATTGCCATGACACATGAATTGCACAACAATTTTATTCGATTATCAAAACCTATGTAATTCTCACCAACTTTTGTTGACCCAAAATATTTTCAACTTAACATGTTTCAGGTTCTACTTGCTTGAAGATTTGAATTAATGCTTGAAGATGTGTGCATAGTTTTATTCAATTTGATGTACGAATTCTTGTAGAACAATTGTATGTAATTTATTTAAATCATATATTGAAATTTATTATTTACCATGAGCTACTGAACAATCATCAATACGTGACATCCCGATGTTTCCGCCATCGGTTGGGGTGTTACAGATTGGTATCAGAGCCATGGTTATAGGGAATTAGGTTATTAGAAAAATAATCTAGTCTATAACCATAGGATTTAACCAATACTTGCTTCTTTTACTTGCTATTCTCTATCTCCCTCCTACTTCTTGTCCCTACTTTCATCCTTACAAGAAGGTTGCTCTTCATCACTGGATCTACTCTCAAACTAAATGGACAAAATCCTCATGTTTAGCCTGAAACACCTTGAGATCTCGTCGAAGTTCTAGATTTTAATAACGAACGCCTGTATTCTGAGTCTTCTGTATAGGCTGGCATTGCGCATATATCCCTATCAGACGAGGGACCCGGATGCCTACCTGGGAATTCTCGGGATGAGTGTTCACTTATAGGCTAAAGCATGTCTTCATATGTTATTAGAATTTAGAATCTTTGATAAGTCAACGTTTTCGTTTATTCGTTTTAATTAAATGAATAAATGATTACATTCCTTATATTACCTCATTGTCCTTCATTCAACCCATATCTTATTGAACATTCATTACCCAAATCACTTCCGTAACCAATGCCCTAAACTAAACAGAGATCAAGATCCTCCAGCTACCTAACCGCAAGTCTCACCATTTGACTATTGGTTGCTTTTATTCTATGTATTGACGCTATTTGATTCAAGTAATAAAATATTTGTCTGAGAGTTGTTACATGGTGCATGATTGTTTGAATGTTAACTAATTATATAAATCTATACAACTACAACTCATATACTGTGCTTGTTATATTTGCTTGCATAAACATGTTATCAATTTGCAACCTATGTGTATAATAAATGCTGCACTTAATAGAGGTCATCATGCCTTTTCAGCAGTCGGGAGAGGCCCTACAACCTGCTCCACGACTGGTGGAGGCTATCGAACCTACTCAACGATTGGTAGAGGTCATTATGCCTTTTCAACAGTCGGGAGAGGCCCTACAACCTACTCCACGACTGGTGGAGGCTATCGGACCTGCTCAACAATCAGTGGAGATATAGAAGGACGCAAAACTTTAATGTAAGGTAAATTGGTGATTGCGGTCCGGAACGTAATCATGAATTTACAGGTACGTTAAGGTAGTGTGAAATTCTATCAAGGTTTTCAGTAAATAACCAATTATAAACTCTAGTTACCTGGTAGTTCATTTAGTCTTTCTATAGTCAATCAACTCATGCATTTCTTTTAGGAGTCCTAAAACTTAAGATTCTTATTCTCCTTGCTATTTCAGATGAACCTAATCCAACCCTTAAAACTCACACATATCAAAACTCTTACCCAAATTATTCGAAACAGTTTATTCTGTTACCTATAAATTTATGTCATGCCTTAACTCGAAACTTCCCAAACCACCCTTGTCCTAATTTCTACCCAATCACCTTCAACCCTGTGTTTTCAATAAACTTCGGGACGAAGTTTCCAAAAGTAGGGGAGACTGTAACATCGCAAAATTTTCTCCAAAATTTTAATACATAAAAAGCCCTTATATATATATATATATATATATATATATATATATATATATATTATTACAACTTTATCATTATGATTATACAAATGTGCTTAAGTCTTTATTTATCCTAACTCACAACTTATATACATACATAAATGTATATAAATAATAATAATAATAATATTATGATTCTAAATTCTTTTTTTCACATACAAGATTTTTTTTTTAAATAAAGCCTTGAGTCAAATAGTCAAAGTCCTAGTCAAAGTCTTAGTCAAACAGTCAAAGTCTTAGTCAAATAGTCAATTCATCATAAAACCTTACTTTATGGTGTTGACCAATTTTAATGGCTAATTGACTCCAAAACTAGTATAAAAACCCACCTATGACCCATTATACTTTGCTCCTCTAATTGTTTCAATCCGATTAAACTTTCCCTCATACCTTTCTTCTATAGTCTATTACTTCTACACTTGAAGCTTTGATTATAAGCTCTTGTAATTGGCAACTTTGGGGCTACACATATTCTATTTCTCGAGACTTAATACTTTGCTAAGGTGAGTTTTACATAGCCCATTTTCTATTTATCACCATTTTTGGGGTGAAACATGTTACAACATTATTTATGCAGTTCAATCATCAATGTGTCTATGTGTATTTCTATGTTGCATTATGTCTTGAACATGACTAGGGTAAGCACAATTCTAGCATAAACATTCATCAGCCAAACGGTATACATTGATAGATCTATTGGACTGACAATCCCACCCGATACGTGCCTCCTACAAAGGTAGCGTGGGTGTTTGTTACTGCAATATAAACGAGTGAACCATGAGCGTATGGGATGTACCACAATACAACAGTCACAATGGTTGATTATGCACTCGATTTACTTCTAGTATGTTTTCACATATGGACTAGATTGCCATGACAAATGAATTGCACAACAATTTTATTCGATTATCAAAACCTATGTAATTCTCACCAACTTTTGTTGACCCAAAATATTTTCAACTTAACATGTTTCAGGTTCTACTTGCTTGAAGATTTGAATTAATGCTTGAAGATGTGTGCATAGTTTTATTCAATTTGATGTACGAATTCTTGTAGAACAATTGTATGTAATTTATTTAAATCATATATTGAAATTTATTATTTACCATGAGCTACTGAACAATCATCAATACGTGACATCCCGATGTTTCCGCCATCGGTTGGGGTGTTACAATGTATCCTATTCAGCATTTGAAAGCCGAAGCTGATCAAGCCTTGAAGTTTCAGAAGGTGATTCGCTTCTGCCACACCAACAAAGTTCAGGCTGAATGCAACTGGTCAATACTTACAAGGTTCAGGACGATGTCTAAGTGAAGTAAAGACTGAAGATTGTTGCTAGTCATTTTTGTTTGTTTCTGTTTATGAGTCTGTAAAGTTGTTTTTGCTGTGTTATAAACTTTGTCTTTTTAAGTCTCTGTACGTATACTAGCCTTGTCCAAGGGGGAGTCTGTTAGTGCATGATGTCCCTAGGCTAGTATATATGTTGTTTGGACGTGTTTCGGGGTGTTTGGAGGTGTTTATAAGCGTTTTGGTAGTGTTTGGGTGCTGACAGGCGATTAGGATAATGTTCAGGCGATTGGCGGGTATTCGTGTTACTATTCACGCGATTAGGCTGCTAATCGCTAGTGTTTTCATGCGATTGAAGCCCAATCGCTAGTACTGCATGTGGTATAGCCTCCCTTGGTCTCAGAAGTCTGATTTGATCATTGTAAACACTTGAGCTCTGTTTTAATGATAAATCTTTAATCTTTTGACCCATTTGTGTGTGTTAATTACTCGCATATCATTGTTTCATGGTTGTTTTTGGTATTAGAACATATTTAGAGGATTCCGCACTCTGAATATAAACCTCGTGATTGTCGGTTGACCCCTTCGTCGATCCTACAGGATGCGGTGTTTGATTTTGGTTCGGACAGAGCCCCAGGCCTAGATGGTTTTAATTTCAGGTTTGTAATATTTTTCGGGAGTTTCTTGGAAGTGGATTTTTTAAATATGTTTAACCGGTTTCATGAGCATGGGATTATTAGTCGTGGTTGCAGTTCCTCTTTTATTACTTTGATCCCGAAATCTAAAACACCCGTGGGTTTAAAAGATTATAGACCCATTAATTTAGTAGAGATTATTAGTAAAGTTATATCCAAGGTCTTGGCTGGTCGTATTAAAATGGCCTTAGACTCGGTTATATCGAACTCTCAGTCTGCTTTTCTTAGAGGAAGATTTATTTTGGATGGTCCTCTACTGATGAATGAAACTATTTGGTGGCTTAAGAAGAAAGGTAAAAGAGCTTTCATGTTGAAGCTTGACTTTGAGAAGGCATATGATAACGTCAACTGGGGCTTTTTTATTATCCATTATAGAGCAGATGGGATTTCCGGAGAGGTGGTGCACTTGGGTTAAACGTATTTTAGAGTCAGCCCGTTCGGCGGTCTTGGTTAATGGGTCCCCCACGTTTGAGTTTCAGTGTGAAAAAGGAGTTCGTCAAGGAGATCCTTTATCGCCTTTTTTATTTTTGGTGGTTATGGAAGTGCTTCATTGTATGATTGAGAAAGCAGTGGAATTGGGGGAGATAAAGGGTATATGTTTTGATAAGGATTCAACGACTATTTCTCACCTTTTTATACATATGGTGCTTTGATAGTGGGAGAGTGGTCTAAAGAGAATTTGGAGAGTATGATGCGGGTGCTCCGAGTCTTCCACTTGTGCTCGGGCCTGAAAATTAACATACAGAAGTTGTATTTGCATGGGATTGGTTTAAATAATTAGGAGGTGGAGAATATGGCGACAGTGATTGGGTGTAGGATGGGTACACTTCCTTTCGATTATTTGAGGATCGGAGTTGGTGCTAATATGACTCGGACTTGTCACTGGAGTACGGTTATTGATACTATTCGAAATAGGCTTTCGTCATGGAAGGCTAAGACTTTATCGATGGGGGGAGTTTAACTATAATTAAGTCGGTATTATCGAGCCTTCCTATATACTACTTGTCTCTTTACAAAGCGCATCTAAAGGTATTGGAGAATATGGAGAGATTGATGAGAATTTTTTTGTTGTCAGGTTCGGAGGATGTTAAAAAAGTTCACTAGGTGTCTTGGGAGGTAGTTACTACTCCCAAGAAAAAAAGGGGGTTGGGTATTTCGAGATTGGCGGATATTAATTTGGCGCTACTTACTAAACGGGCTTGGATTCACTGTGGAGAGTAGCTCGATATGGAGAATTATTATTGAAGCTATTCATGGTGGTAGGGGATGTTGGTATTTTCTCCCAATTAAACGATCCATCTCCGGTTGATGGAAATCCATTGTCACGCTTTTGCCGTCGATTAGAGTGAAAGATAAGTGTATTCACCAATTGATTCGGGGGGTTCTTGGTAGGGATAAACTATGTTTTGTGGACGGACTAGTGGCTAGGTGATGACATTTTAAAGAAACGATGGCCTTGTTTGTATAAACTTGACAAAAGCAAAAAGTGCAAGGTGGGTGATAGAATTTGTCAAGATACAAATGGTTTAAAGTTTGCTGGCAGTTGGTATAGATATCCTCGAACTGTTGAGGAACTTTCGGAATTTCAAGATTTGGAAAGGTTATTATCCGATGTTAAATGGGCTCATCATTCTGACAAATGGGTTTGGGTAGATGGGGCGGTGGGGTCTTTCATGGTTGCTGGGTTAAAGGAATTAATTAGAGAAGATGTTAATGGATTGTAAGATTTTCATATGAAGTGGGAAGGATAGGTGCCTATTAAAGTCAATTCAATTACGTGGAGGGCTGAACGCGACAGGCTGCCAACTCGGGTCGCACTGGAAAAAAGAAGAATTAATATTCCGGATATGTTGTGTCCTATGTGCAGTACAACAGCTGAAGATATTAGACATATGATGGTAGGATGTGATTTTGCTTATAGAGTTTGGAATATCATTTGCAAATGGTGTAAGTTGGCTCCATTTTTTGCATATGATTATGATGATTATGATGACGTGTTGATGCTTTATAAGAATGTACATGCTGGAAAATGGAGGAAAAAGATTATCAGAGGCATCGTGATGATTACAACATGGGTTATTTGGAATACAAGGAATGCGAAAGTTTTTCAAAACTCAGCCGCAAAGATTGTAGATGTGGTGGCGGAAGTGAAGTCGAGGTCTTTTTTGTGGTTGAAACATAGATCGAAGTTCAAAAGTATTGTATGGAATTATTGGTCTTATTATCCTTTGTGTATGTGAATCGTGTCGGGTTGATGGGTTGGCGGGTTTACGGGTTGCGGGTTGGCGGGTTGATGGGTTGAAATGTGCAACCCGAACCCGACCCATATTATTATTCGTGTCAAATATTTCAACCCTAACCCGACCCACATAAAATCCGGGTCAACCCGAAGATGACCGGTTTAACCCATATTTTTAAATGAGTCATACATGTTCATAAGTTATAAGCGGGTTGTTGGGTTGTAAGCGGGTTATCAATAAAATGTTTAATGGTGAACATATAAGTATGACAAATAAATAATATAGTGTGCCAAAAATAACACAATTATAACTAACCATGTAAATAAAAATGAAAAAACAAAAACAAAAATATAATAGATTTTTTTTTCTAAATACTTAAACGGGTTAACGGGTCAACCCATTTTATATATGCGTCAACCCTAACCCGACCCATTTTTAATACGGGTCGACCCGAACCCGACGCATTTTTTTAAACGGGTCATGTTACTTGATCCAAATCTGTTTTTTTTCGTGTCGGGTTCGGGTCGGTTTTCGGGTCGTGTCAATAATTGCCGCCCCTATACGTGATTATAGTTTTTTGGCGGTTCTCGTTTTGAGGGCTTACCGGTGTTAATGAAAGTTAATGTTCAAAAGAAAAGTACCCAACATATGAGTCTATTCTTCTCCAAGAACTCTTCACATGTGTATTTTTCTTGTATTTTTCTAATAGTCATCAAATGACACATAGCATTCTATGTATAGAAGAATTGATGGAGAGTTAGTAGTCAATTAATTAGAGGCTTAAGACTCTAATAAAAACTCATCAAATATTATTAAGAACTCTAAGAGTTTCATCAAGAGTTTAATAACAATAATAATTTCATTAAATTATAATTTCAATAAATTAAATCTCCATTTTTTAACGGCAAGGAACTACTTGTCAACCACTGTGACACCGGGCGCTGTGGCCAAGGTCGACTACTCGACCGCTGCTAGGCCATTGGCTCTCCCAGATGAGCGGAAACCCGACCTCCACCCGCCCGAAGGTACGACAGTGGAATAATCGGTAAAACATCATCATCTCTCATCCGAGTTGAACTGACGCTACCCGTATTCACCTGGATGCCACATAAAATAATGAGGATAGTGAAATTGAACTTGGGTCACAAGGCACAAAAATCTTTCTCCAACCACTCCATCACAACCACATTGAAAATTAAATCTCCATTTCCAAAATTACATCACTATAGTTTTTTCTTATATTATACGGTAAGGTTATCTCTCAATTGAACTTCAAATACTCTTTGTATCATGTCCAAGTTTCGTTTCATATTTGAACTCCAACTACCACACATAACATTGTTTTTTCGAAATCAACAAACATTATGCAAACAACTTTTCACAATAAGTCTATACGATGAGCAGACAGCAAACACCCCCGTCCTGCACTTTTGGCCCCGTCCAAGAAATCTACCCCCCCCCCCCCCCCCTTGCCCCGCCCCCACTACCCCCGCCCCCGTCCCAGGTGAAACGTATGGGACGCACCAATGAGAGAATTTCTTTTATTTTTTTTAACGTTGCAACGGCTCTTTTATTTATTATTTTTTTTTAAATCAAATCTTTTAATTAAATCTTTTTACACTCATTTTTATACCACTCCCACTATCTTCTTCTATTTTTTCTCTAATATTTTTTAATAAACCCACCAAATTTTATAGAAAACTTCATGGATCGATTTAACCAATTCAGCCAAAGCCCGAATCATCCTTTCACTACACTGGGTTACATGCCGGTAGTCGAGCCACCGATATCGCAATCCGTTCCTCCAATTCCGGCGGTAGCCCAAATGCATCAAAACCCGGTAGCTTTCGCCCAATTACACCTGATGCAATACATGCAAATGCAACATTATATCCATCAAATGCAACAAATGCAATCGTTTCAAACTACCCAACAATTTTCTCCACAACCACAACCACAACCCACTATACCTATCGGACCATCTCAACCCGTAGAGAGGAGAACGAAACCGATGATGAAATAATTCCCGAAACCCAAGCCACGCCACCCACCGAAAAATCTACCGGCAAACGCAAAGGAAAAGCTAGAGAGAAAGGACCGGGATGTGGTAAACCAAAAGATGGAGTAGCTAGGCCATGGTCCGATGTTGAAGAGGAGGCGTTAGCTAAGGCGTGGGTCGCTTCTTCTTTGAGTAAGCTTAATATCTTGATCCATGTTGCAACCTAGGGACTTGCCACTTTTAGCCGAGGATGGCTTTAGACTTGCGGTCCGTGTATTGCAGCATCTCCACATGCAGGATGTGGATAGCTGTTGGTTTTGACCAAGGGATGTGATGACAAGACAAGTCATCTTTTGATCAGTGCTTTACCAGCCTTAGAACCTTTGTATCTTTCAACCTTTCAAGCAGGATTATGTAATGTTATTAACTTATTTTGCTTTAGGATACCCACGTCATCAGCCTCTCAACTCAGAGGTGTTTGTGGCGTAGCTCAAAGGCTTCTGACTTTTTGTTCAGTTTGTGGATGTTAAAAGGTTCAAGGGTTGAAAGCTTGTTTTAGTTTCCGGCGGTTTTTTCCTCTGGATTTGAATTTAGAAGTGACACTTGATGTGACAAGTGTCAGTACGCCCTGTGGCGGTTTTAATGCAGAGTATCATTACAATTATGGTTTTATTATATTTATAACTTCTTTTTTATCTTTCCTAATCTTACTTTACCTTTCAATCGATGGTTTCTTCATCCTCTTTGCTAGGGTTTCTTTTCCATGCCATAATCAGGTTAGTTTTCTTTTTGTTTCCATCATCTGATCATCGTTCTTAAGCAAAAATGGGCGCCAAGAAGGACATGGCGGTCAACTTCTCTTCTCTTACACAGGAAGAGGTTGAATTGTTTTGTTTAGAGTGGGATATTGACTTGTCTTTTAATCCGGTTCCACCTGGGCTTAATGATTCAATCGATCAATGTCCGGGTGGTTCTATTGCACTCTATTTTCGTCATTTTAAATTCTCGAACCTTCGTCATCCTTTTTCGATTTTTCTGCTGAATATTCTTGAGTATTACAAAGTTTCTTTTGGTCAGTTTCATCCACATGGGTTGGCCTGGTTTTTGCACTTTGAAATTCTATGTTGAGCCCTTGGCTATGATCCCACCCTTCTAATGTTCAGACGCTTCTTCCGATTGGCCAGGAATGGCGATTGGTATACGTTTGAAACATCTCAAGTGGATATTTGTCTGATTTCCTCACATGTGACTACGGTTGGTGTGTGGAAAACAAAGTTTTTCTGGGTTTCAGAATCAATCCTTCCTTTTAAACCTGTTTGGAGGCTTCCTGATGCTATTCTGTACGAGATGGAACCATCTGAATCTGAGTTGGATGAGAATTTTCTCAAGGCCCTCCGAGCATGTCCTTCAAGGCTTCGCCCTTTTGCTGAGCCTTTTTTGGTTTTATACGGGATTAGTACCCAGTGGGATAAAGAGGGTAGAGATCCAGTTCTCTTGAAGGGTGATCAGGGTATGCTTATTGTATATTGTTTATTTTGCTTTTTCTACTATGATTGATGCTTATGCCGTTGATTTTTCTTGTTCTTTGCAGTCATGTCTGCACTAGACTTCATTAGAAGTGATGATGTATCAGATGTTAGGTTCCAGGATGCTGAGGCTATGGAAGGGGAGGATGTTTTGGTGAAATATGAGAAGGGAAGGTTCGATGGTGTGAATTATGTGCATGTTCCAAACGTGAAGGGTTTTTCAAAGCCTAGCTCTTCCAAGGCTTCGACCAGGCGGTCAAGCCATCGTTTGCTGAAGGATGCAAAGCAGGTTGATGTGTCTGAAGCCGTGAATGTGAGCGATGAAATCGAAGATTCGGAGGATGACAAAGATGAAGGAGTTCATGCTGAGGTTCTGAATAGGTGCCAGGTGTTGTGGCCAAGAAGGGGAAAGGTAAGAAAACTGTTCTTGCTAAGGTGGTTGTTCTAAAGAATGTTGAAAGTTCCACTAGTGTTGAGAGTGAAGGGGTCTATACCCTTGGTTGGAGTGTGAAGGTAAGTGATAGTTTCAAATCCTCTGCTGTGTGTGAGGATGTTTTTGCTCATCTTGCCCGTCTCGGTGTGAGGGACACTTTGGATGGTATGGATGATGATGTGTTGTTGATGAAGATGATGATGGGAACCTGCAATCTTGTTGCTATGCTTCCCGAAGGTGTAAGTAGATTTAGGAAAAGGATGGCCGAATATGAGGAGTTTGCCAAGAAAAAGAAAGAGATAACGACATCCCTTGCTGCCTTAAAGAAAGACGCCCTTGAATATGCTGAAAAGGAGAAAACCATGATTAGCCTCATTGATGAGCTTAAGAAGGCTCATGAGGCAGAAGCTGGAAAGCATGAAGCTACAAGGGTTTAGGTTGAGGTGGATAGGGCAGTACTGGTTGTGGAGAAGAAGGCCTTTGAGGCAGAGAAAGGAAGGTTGGAGGCTTCCCTGGCTTGAGCTTTATCAAATAATAAGTGGTTGATCGAGAATGGATTCCAACAGGTGGTGACATATCTTCTTCATTCGGCTGAGTTCAATTCTGCCTTGGGGGAGGTCTACACCAAACTACTTATTCATGGAAAGCATACAGGTTATGTTGTTGGATTTAAAGCTCATGAAGTTGGGCAAGACTTGGAGCAGTCTCCTCTTTACCAACCGGATTCTATGGATGTTTTTAAGGAAACAGTTGTGAAGATAGAGCATTTAATCTATCCTTATGTTACCCAGGTCTCTTCTTTTTATGGCAAACAATTGCAGGGTCTGAAGCAATTGAAGCCTCCGGGCTTAAATGAAGCAGTGTGTGCTGAACTTCTTGAAGAGTTTTCCAAGAAGAGATCATATTCTGGTGATAGTGAAGAGACCGTTGATGTGAATGAGGGTGGCCAAAAGGATTTGAGCTTGGATGCTTCGGGAATTTGTGGTGATGATGCTGATAAGAAGGTGAAGAAAGCAAGGAAAGCGAAAAAGACAATGATTGTGGACACTGCTGCTGTGTAGACGGAAGCCTCGAAGCCTTCTGCTTCGGGTGGTGTTGTTTGAGTGTCCTGTGCTTTCTGTTTCGTAGCTTTCTTAGCACTGTGTTTGTGAACAATTAATT
This sequence comes from Ambrosia trifida, assembly GCA_028751855.1. NCBI lineage: Eukaryota > Viridiplantae > Streptophyta > Magnoliopsida > Asterales > Asteraceae > Ambrosia > Ambrosia trifida. The sequence continues at coordinate 150,042,686 of CM054122.1, read as the reverse complement.
ATCTCTGGTGGTAGTCTTAAACAATGTCACTTTTGTGGAACCTAGTAAGGTTCCTGATATGGTGGTGGGCTTTTGTGAAAGCCTTTTGAACAATGTTTATGTTTATGGTTTTTTAAAGACTGTTATGTTAATATGAAGCCCTTAAGGCTTGTTAGGTATGCTTGTGCTTGTTTAGCTTGTTTGTCAATTTTGTTTCATGGTTGTTTGTTTATGTTGTTGGTCTTTATAGTTGTTGCGGAACGTCTTACCGGTAACACCTTAAAAGATTAAGTGTTGCAGTCACTCGTCCTTAAGGTAGTCTAGGCAGACAAATCGCCACTTATCCTATGCACACTACTTAGTGTTTTTAGGTTTTTTCGTAAGTTTGTTTTAGAAACTTAAGGAACAATTGGTGTAGGCTCCTCAAACCCATCTATGAGACATGTAATGAAAAGCTTTGTTTGTCTCATGGAGTTGGATTGATTTAGGAACTCACTCCTTATATAGGTTCATTTAACCCTTGAACCTATTGAGCGGTATGGCCTGGGAGCTCATCCCCTTACATGGCCCATGCCATGGAGTTTTTTGTAAGGTCCTCAACTTGATAATAGGATAAAAAGATAAATGTAAAAAAGGGGATCCTCTGATCCTTTCATTCATTCATGACATGATCATTACATTAGATAATTTGAGTTAGACAACATTCTTGAAAGCTAAACAAAGAACCTTTTAAGGTTTTTGCCATTCCAATGGCGGGGAAGCTTCTTGCCTTCCATGTTGGCAAGCTTGTAGGACCCTCCTTTGTGTGTTTCAAGGATTGTGTAGGAGCCCTCCCATTTAGGTCCAAGTTTTCCTTGGTTTTCCTTCTTGCTTGCCTCATTGTTTTTTAAAACTATATCCCCTGGCTTGAAGCGTTCATGCTTAACTCGTGTATTGTAGTATGATTCTATCTTTTGCTTGTATCGAGCTTCTCTGATGGCTGCTAAGTCTCTAGCTTCTTCTAGGAGATCCAAGTTGAGCAAGGCTTCATTTTCATTGGCTTTGATGTCTACGTGAAGCGTTCTAGGTGTTGTAACTCCTATTTCAGCAGGAATCACAGCTTCGGAACCAAAGGCAAGGCTGTAAGGTGTTTTCTTGTGGCTTGTTTTCTTGGTGGTTCTGATGGCCCATAGGATTCTTGGAAGCTCATCAAGCCATTTACCCCTTGCTTGCCTAGCCTAGTTTTGATCCCTTCAACGATGTTTCGATTCATTCTCTCTACTTGGCCATTAGATTGAGGGTATGCTACCGAGCTGAACACGTGCGTTATTCGGTATTCCCTACACCAGGAGCTAAAAGGCTTCTCTGCAAACTACTTACCGTTGTCTGTGACTTGTACCCTAGGAAGGCCATATCGACATATGGTATTCTCCCATACAAATTCAATGATTTGCTTTCCAGATATCTTTCCCAATGGCTTCACTTCTGGCCATTTTGTGAAGTAATCTACTGCTACAAGTAGGAACTTGACCCCTCCCTTGGCAACTGGGAAAGGGCCAACGATGTCCATTCCCCACTTGTAGAATGGCCAAACTGAATTGATGGGAATCATGTCATGTTTTGGACTTTTTGGAACAGGGGCATGGATTTGGCAAGCTTCACATTTCCTCAATTGTTCAGCTGCATCATGATGCATAGTCGGCCATAAGTAGTCGAGGTTCACGAGGTTTGCAACCACTGTTCTTGAACCACAATGAGCCCCGCATATACCTTCGTGAACCTCCTTGGTCAGTTACTGAATTTGTTGAGGGCCTACACATCGAAGCAATGGAGCCAAATAACCTCTTTTATAGAGATCCGGCATGTGGAAGTTTCCTTGCGCCATTACGATACCAGTTGTCGATACCAGCTTTTTTACCATTGCAGCTTGCCATTTGCCTGTCGTCTCGAACAGTTAGAACGTGATTGGTAATTAATATTAGTGACCACAGAATTTTATTGATTTTACTACATAATTTAATTTAATGCCATATGTTGTCGTTTTCAGGTGAGGAAATCCGGATCTTCTTGATACACGTGTTCGGGAAGAAGCTTGACTTCAAAGCTGCGAAGATTGGTTGTGAAAATCTATATATGGACGTCAAGTTTGAAAATATAAAGACAACAATTGACCAAACACCAAATTAGCCCATAGCCTAGCGCTTTAGCCCTATAATTCTTTTTATGTTATTATTATTTGTTATTATTATGTTGATAGAATTTTTATTTATTTTTATAATAGTTAAAATTTTGAATTTATATTATTATTATTATAATATAATTTGTTATATTATTGTCATATTTATATTGTTGTCGTGTAATATTATTGTCATGTTTATATTGTTGTCGTATTATATTATTGTCATGTTTATTATTATTATGTTTATATTGTTGTCGTGTTTAGTTGTTATGTTATTACATTTAAAATGGTATTGTTGTCGTGTTATATTATTGTCATGTTTATTTTGCGGATAACAGGGAATTTTGGGGAAGTGCAGATAATAGGTGTTGTCTAGTTTGTACAAAACCAGAGGAAACTCTACCCAAATTTTTATAAAATTTTGAATTTATATTATTATAATTTGTTATTAACATTTAAAAAATTAATGAAGTTAATAATAAACCGTTTATGTAATTTAGGATATGGATTTCCCGTTCGGTCTTGGTATGGAGGACGAGGAGATGGAGTTTGGGAAGGGGGAGCAGAGGGATAGGGTCCTGCTGTGGTTCCTTTATATGGCCACCCTTACCTTACTTTCCTAGCCGCGACAGAGGTGAGGAAGAGGTGCACCAAGTTGCGCACCATGGAGGTCGTTGGCCACATGCACATTAACTGGAGCTTCATAGAGTCGGTCGGCGAGACAGTGAGGACGCACGATATTAATGGGATTAACACCCCATGGAGTCGTCTGTTCCAAGTCACGACCTGTGATACCTTTCGTGAGCTAACAGTAGAGTTTATATAGTCCTTTTAGCATACACCTATGCCTGAGGGTTATGTGGAGGATCCATAGCACCCGTAACATGAGATATCTCTTTGCCTAGCCACACATGTGTGTCTTATGACGATGGAGGTTAGTATTTTAAATTTAAATTTATTTTATAATAGTTAATAGTGTATTAGTTACATTTATTATTATAATAGTTAATATTTTAAATTTTTTTATAGGAGTCGGTGTTGGCCTCGGGGTTGTACCGGGTGGTGGAGGTGGAGCTTGGGACAGAGATATACACAGGGATCACAGAGCTCGACCACCAGACACTTGTGAGTTTTTGGAGGGCCATTGCCACTTCCCACTTTGGGAAGTCTCATGCGAAGGCTAGTCGCATGAAGGAGCCCCTGCACATCTACCTGCACCATGCCATAGCGACGTCAATCGCACCGCGATCACATAGCCGAGATAAGGTCAACACTTCTGACCTTTTCTTTTTATATTGTCTACTTATGGGCCGAACATGCGACCTAGCCTCGAGCCTGGAAGTGTTTTATGTCACCGTGCATTATCGCTAGACTCATGGCGATCTGTACGGAGAGGCCTGTATCACAAGCATTGCTGGCTATGTGGGCCTCTTCTCTAAGGATGACGCCCAGGTGTCTGACGGGATCCCAACGACTCCATTGGCTGCGGTCAATGCACGGGGCATGGGGATCCTGCGCGACTTTCAATGGCCGGGTCCTCATCTCAGGACACTCGGTGGCCGCGCGTGTATGTCATGTGTCTTTGCCCGCACCCAGTGATATAAATGGTATTTGTGGAGCTGGAGTCGGGAGTAACTGCGCCTCTGTCCGTGCAAGCCCAGACTCAATAGCAGCAGCTAGATGCAGAGGTTGCAGGTGACGATGGCCCTCACCTTCCGATGCTACGGGCGATAGCATAGCGGATTGGGGTGCAAGACATACCACCACTACCACAACCACCACCACCGCCACAGTGACTATTATATGTGTTAGGTTGTAGTACACTTTTAGTTATATTTATGTTTTTGTATGTACAAACTGATTATTATATACTTACTGTAACACCCCAACCGATGGCGGAAACATCGGGATGTCACGTATTGATGATTGTTCAGTAGCTCATGGTAAATAATAAATTTCAATAATTGATTTAAATACATTACATACAATTGTTCTACAAGAATTTGTACATTAAATGAGAAATACTAAATATGCATCTTCAAGCATTAACTCTAAACTCCAAGCAAGCTATAACCTGAAGCATGTTAAGTTTGAAAATATTTTGGGTCAACAAAAGTGGTGAGAATTACATAGGTTTTGATAATTGAATAAAAACTTGTACAATTCGAGTGTCATGGCAAGTCTAGTCCATATGTGAAAACAAAACAATCGGGTAAATCGAGTGCATAATCAAACCTTGTGACTAGAATATTGTGGTCCATCCCATACGCTCATGGTTCACTCGATTATGTTATAAATTCGATAACAATCACCCACGCTACCTATGTAGGAGGTACACGTATCCGGGTGGGATTGTCAGTCCAATAGATCTATCATTGTATACCGTCGACTGATCAATGTTAATGATTATGCTAGAATAATGTGCTTACCCTAGTAATGTTTAAGACATAATGCAACATAGAATAACACATAGACACTTATGATTGAATTGTAAATTGAATGTTGTAACATGTTTCACCCCAACATAGTGAATGGATAAGGGGCTATGTAAAACTCACCTTAGGTGCTTAATGAGTTCGTGAGTTTTCTTGAGCGTGCAAACACTTAGTAATAATGCCTTGGAAAACTCGGAACTAGCTAGAGGAGATAATGATGGATGAAAACTTTAGTATGTGGGAGATGTGATAATAATGTTTTTTTTTATTGAATGTTATAAAGAGTTGACTGGTAGGCTATTGTGTTTATAGTTTAGAAATTGGAGTTGTAATTAGGGACTACTTTGACTAGGCTAGAATTTAGGAACAACTTTGACTTGACTAGAAGACCATATTTACTAACACTTTGACTTGACTAGGAGACCATATTTACTAACACTTTGACTTGACTTGACTTAGAGACTATGTTTGACTTTTCAGGTTTGACTAAGGGACCTTGAAAGGGTTTAAGTTTAATTGGTTTTAATTAACATTACAAAACAGCAAATGGTGTAGTGGTTTATGTGGTGTGGTTAAGGTTTAGCCCGCCAGGGACTCGGGTTCGAATCCTGGCTCAGGCAAACATTTTTTTAACGTTTTTAAATCAGAATTTTTAATAAAATCCAATTTAATATTGATTATAAGTCATTATTTAAACAAAAAAATTAGTAAAATGGATGGGAAAGATAATGTAAACATGAATCGGATGAATAAACGAGGGAGTTCTATATATATATATATATATAAAAATTGTGTGATGTTACAGTCTCCCCTACTTTTAGGAACTTCATCTCGAAGTTTATTAAAAACACAGGGTTGAGGATGATTAGGTAGAAATTAAGTCAACTGGGGTTTGGAAAATTTGGGTTAAGGCACGACATGAATTTATAGGTAATAGAATAATCTGTTTCGAATAATTTGGATAAAAGGTTTGATATGTGTGAGTTTTAAGGGTTGGATTAGGTTTGTCTGAAATAGCAAGGAGAATAAGAATCTAGCAAAACACTAAACTTAAGTGTTAGGGAAGAAATGCATGAGTTGATTGACTATAGAAAGACTAAATGAACTACCAGGTAACAAGAGTTTATAATTGATTATCTACCGAAAACCTTGATAGAATTCCACACTACCTTAACGTACCTGTAAATTCATGATTATGTTCCGGACCGCAATCACCAATTTACCTTACATTAGGGTTTTGTGTCCTTCTATGACTCTAAACACATATGTAAGTAATGCAAAATAACCTTGTGATTGAATCTTTGTATCAATGAGTCTAATAAATCTTTGTATCAAATTACATGTATGATGTATCCAAAAATGAGTCCAACTGTTGAGCAGGAAACAGTCAGTGAGTAGGAACCTCTACCTATTGTTGAGCAGGTGCGATAGCCTCTACCAGTCGTTGAGCAGGTTAATAGAACCTCTACCGACTGTTGAGCAAGCATGATGAC